>JAWQEG010002206.1:0-111999 GCA_033782935.1 Petrolisthes cinctipes | reverse complement strand
CCAAGCCTGTCCCCCCATTCTCGCACCCCCTTAAGGTTATAAAGCATACAACAGTCCTAAGTCAGTTTGGGTTTGAGTACTATAGCCTTTTTAAGTGGTGATATCGTATTTTAGTATGTGTGGTTCGTTTTGCCAGTGTGTGTGTGTGTGTGTATGTGTGTTTCGGGGAGTGGAGAGAGAGAGTGTGTATGTGTGTTTCGAGGAGTGGGAGTGTGTGTGTGTGTGTGTGTGTGTGTGTGTGTGTGTGTGTGTGTGTGTGTGTGTGTGTGTGTGTGTTGGGGAGAGTGTGTGTGTGTGTGTGTGTTGTGGGAGTGTGTGTGTGTGTGTGTGTGTGTGTGTTTTGGGGAGTGGGAGTGTATGTGTTTGTTTCGGGGAGTGTGTGTGTGTGTTGTGGGAGTGGGGAGTGTATGTGTATGTGTGTGTGTGTTGGGAGGAGTAGTGAAGCTGCTATAAAATAAGAGAGATGAATCTGTGAGGTCTTCGGATCAGATTCTTATCACTCCGCCTACACCCCGAACATCAACCCCCAGCCAGCCCCCCCTCCAACACCACAACCCCAACCCCAACCCAACCCCTCAATCCCACCTCAACTCCAGCAGGTCCTCAATGGTGCCCTGTCCTGCATAGAGACACTTGAAGGAGGAGGGATGGAATGTGTGTGTGTGTGTGTGTGTGTGTGTGTGTGTGTGTGTGTGTGTGTGTGTGTGTGTGTGTGAGGGATGAGAAGGGGGGAATGTGTGGGGGTGAATGGGGTGGGGCTGAGTGTGTGTGTGTGTGTGTGTGTGTGTGTGTGTGTGTGTGTGTGTGTGTGTGTGTGTGTGTGTGTGTGTGTGTTGGGAAAGTGTAGGGACGAATGGGGTAAAGGGGAGAGTGTGAGGGTGAATAGGGGGAGAAAAGTATATGGGGGTGTATGTATGGGTATAGGAAGTCGGAGATTGAAAAGGCAGGAGAGCAAAAAGGCAGGTGAGCTTAGCAAGGCAGGTGACCACAGAGCCATTACAGTAGGCGACAATTAATCACTGAAGCAGGTAAACAGACATATGAGTAGCAGGAGTTAAGGAGGTGAGACAAATGAGCAGAGAGACAGGTGAACAGAGAGACAGGCAGAGACAACAGAGACAAGAACGTAAACACAACAGAGACAGCCAGGCTAACGTAACAGAGAAACAGACAGGTAAACACAACAGAGACAGCCAGGTTAACGTAACAGAGAAACAGACAAGGAAACATAACAGAGACAGCCAGGGTAACATAACAGAGAAACAGACAGGTAAACACAACAGAGACAAAGACAGATACACACAACAGAGAAACACCCAAGTAAACGCAACATAGAGTCAGGCAGGTGAAGACAACAACAGAACAAGAGACAGGTAAACACAATAGAGAGACAGGAAAAATAAACACAACACAACAGAGACATGCACTAGGAAGGTGATGGGGTGAACAGAAAATCAAGGTTTCCTGCTGGTTGGGTTGGGTTGGGTGGTGTATAATGCAATCCACAGTGAGGTATAGTAGTTGAAGGTCACTGGCATCAGGACACACACACACACACACACACACACACACAACAATACAGGTGGGGGAGGGCGTGTGCAACCTCTTCCTCCTCCTGCTTCACACCCCAGTCGAGACAATAACTGAGGTAGCTGTACTGTGTAAGTCAAGGAGAGGGCGTTTGTTCCACATCCTTCTTTTTGGGAGCTTGTATAGTGTACATGACTACCTCCTTATTATTATTATTGTTATTATTATTAAAATTATTACAATTGAAATCATTATTATTATTATTATTATTATTATTATTATTATTATTATAATTATTATTATTATTATTATCACCATTATCATTACAATTAAAGTTACTAATATTATTATTATTATTATTATCATTATCATTATTATTGATTTTTCCTTTGATAATATACGCCCTACTGTCTCTCTTTATCCTTAAGTTTTACCTCCTTAGTAGAGATTGTAAGATCTCTCTCTCTCTCTCTCTCTCTCTCTCTCTCTGAGCACTACGTCAGAGGCAGCACAAGTGGAATACTGTAGCCTACTTGGTGTAGAGGAGGCAGGCTCTGCGCCTGGCCGCCCTCTCTCAACTGCGTATGACAACCATCAGCGATAAAATTATATTGTTTTGGTGCAAAGTATCACAGAACCTCGAGGGCTGACCTTCACTTGTTCCTTTGTTATTGTTATCGTTGCTGCTGTTACCTCTGAAAGAAGGTTATATTTTTGGTTCGATTACTTGGGTTGTCTGTCCGTCTGTCCGTCTGTTAACAGGATTACGCCAGGAAAACAGCCAACGTCAGTATAAGAACGAATGGGGGATTATTATTATTATTATTATTATTATTATTATTATTATTATTATTAGCGTTTAGAGGAGTCGGTAACCCTCCAATTTACCCACAACAAATGTATTCCAACCTTCTTAACTCCTACAGGAACTGACGCGGCTCAACAAAGGAGATCGGCAATCCTTCTGTTACGTATAGGCTACATGTTATAGTTTTTCAGCTTGGTGGTGCAGCATAATGGAACAGATGCCATAGACTGATAACACACAATAAATTCCAGTCACTCTAGGGATCATGTGACCTTCAGAAGTGTGTGTGTGTGTGTGTATTATATTTCCTATTGTATACAGTCATGTGTGTGTGTGTGTGTGTGTGTGTGTGTGTGTGGTGTTTAGAGTGTCATGTCTCTCTTTATGTTTGTCTTATTGTTTAGTTGTCTTTCTGTTTGTTTATATCATATCTGTGTCTTTGCCATACATCTTTTCCTCTTTCCACACTATTTCTCCATCCTTCACATTCATCTTTCCCCCACCCCCTCCCACCTTTCTTCCCTCTTCCTTCCACCACACACTCTCCTCTTCTTCTCCCATTATCTCTCCATCCTCTCAATCTATCTCCAATCCTTCACTCTTCCTTCCATCACACACTCTCCCATCATCTCTCAAAATCTATCCCCAACCCCAATCCCCCCCTCTCTCCCTCTATCACATACCCTCCTCTTCCTCTCCATCTTTCCCCAGCCCCAATCCCTCCCTCACCCTCCACCAAACACTCTCCCCTTCAGCCGTCATCTCCCCATCCACCCCATCTTTCCCCAACCCCAATCTCTCCTCTTTCCTTCCACCACATACCCTCCTCTTCCTCTTCATCTATCCCCAACTCCAATCCCTCCTCTCTCCCTCCTCCACCACCACCACCACCACATACCTTCATCTCTCTTCCTCCACATCTTTCTCTAACCACTCTTCTCTCCCTCCACCACCACCACCACCATACCTTCATCTCTCTTCCTCTCCAACTCCTCCCTCCACCTCCACCTCCACCTCCACCACCACCATCATTGGACTTCCCCTCATTTAAGGTTGAGACACAATAGAACATCCGCTGGTGGTGACGTCACTCCCACACTCATACGCATCACTACAGACCAACCCCTACCATACATACATACATCACTATACACCCACCATACATACATACATCACTACAGACCCACCCCTACCATACATACATCACTATACATACATCACTACACACCCACCCCCATCATACATACATCACTACACACACCCCCATCATACATACATACATCACTACACACCCACCATACATACATACACCACTATACATACATCACTACACACCCACCCCCATCATACATACACCACTATACTTACATCACTATACACCCAACCCCATCATACATACACCACTTTACATACATCACTACACACCCACCCACACCCCACCATTCCCTCCCCACCATACATACTATACATCACTAGTAACCCACCCCCCATGCACAATTCCCTTCCCTCCATACCTTAACTATATCTTATCCCAGACGGTCACCTCGCTATACACACGCGCAGGCACACTTTTGGGTCTTTGGGCACTTGATGAAAAAAACCCATACACACACACACACACACGTTTCCGGCCACACGACAAACAACACACACACACACACACCTGTTTACGCCGTGGTGGAATACCCAACTCAGATGTCCCATAGAATTATTCTTTTCCGTATGACGTCAAAATAATTATCTCCTCCTCCTCCTCCTCCTCCTCCTCCAAGATTATGTCATTGTTGATTCATCTATACAGGCAGTGTCTAGGAACAACACACACACACACACACACACACACACACACACACATTGCTTGGCATCAGTGTCCCTTCCTTCCTGATGACTAACTGAGTGACCGTGTTGTTGCCTTGTGTCAATCACTTTATATTCCTGTCAGTCACTTTGCATTCCTGTCAGTCACTCTGTATCTGTCAGTCGCTTTGTGTTTCTGCCATCAATCATTGCAACCCAACATGGATATTTATAGAGATAACTGTTGCAGACTAAAGTTAGACATGTTGATTAAGTATACAGTACATTGTTGTGTAAGGCGATATATGGAGACTGTCTCAGGGGGAATATTTGTGATGTATTTGTGATACTTCAATAATTGTTTGTTTAGCATTTTATATTATCTATGACATTTTGTTTGATATTGTGTATATAGGGGGTTATAGAGGTTGTCTCAGGGGATATATTTGTGCTGTACTTATAGTAATTGCACACTTAACTTATTATAGGAACAATTCTAGCTATGAAATTTTGTCTGATATGCAACGAAAAGTGAATTACTGTAGAATTAATAGGAATATTTGGAATGCCTCTCTTTCTTCCGTGTGTGGGCCAGATACAATACTGCCTGCAATGATGTGGGTAGTACTTTGTGGGTTCTGGCGCCCCTTTGATCCCAAGCCACGCCTTAATAAGATGTTGGTGAGGGGACAGGGGATGTGGTTGGTGTCTTTGTGTGTGAGAGAGCTTCCTGTTGGTGAGTTTGTATACATGTGTACTTACAGCAGAGAGAGAAAAAAAAAAAGAGCCTCCGGTTGCATTACACCTCACGTGGAGATCAAATCCATGTGGGTAGATCTCGTCAAATCCATTAGAAAGTGACCAGATCCTAAGGCAATCTATATTCTAGCCGTGTGGGGGATGGTTAATATTCACAGAGAATAAAGTCAGCCCCACTGGGCATAGGAGTATTTGTGTGTAGTAGTAGTAGTAGTAGTAGTAGTAGTAGTAGTAGTAGTAGTAGTCGTGTGTGTGAGTAGTAGTAGTCGTGTGTGTTGTAGTAGTAGTAGTAGTAGTAGTAGTAGTAGTAGTAGTCGTGTGTGTGTGTAATAGTAGTACTCGTGTGTGTCTGTGTGTGTGTGTCCACTAGTTCACTTCACTCTTACTCAGCACTTCCACTAATTATCCATTTCCTGACCCCACTCATTTACTCATACCCCACTTTTTCCCTCACTAGCCTATCCTCTTACACACACACACACACACACACACACACACACACACACACACACACACACACACACACACACACACACACACACGTAGAGAGGGAGGGTGAATATAGGAAAAAATTGTGAAAAGAAATTAACGAAAAGCGAGAAGAGAGAAATGGAAGTAGAATTTGGGATGGAGGGAGAAAATACTGAGGAAGGGAGGGAAGGGAAGGATGGGAGAGAGGCAGATAAAAAAAAAAATAGGAAGGACTAGATAGATGACAAAAAGGAGAAGAAGGAAAATGAGGAGGAGAAGTAGAAAGTAAGTAGGAAAGGTAGGGAAGGATGGAGGGAAGATAGGAATAGATAGAGGAGGAAATAGGAAAAGAAATGAGGGAGGGAGAGGGAGAGGGAGAGGACGGCGTGACAGGGGAGGAAGGGGAGGGGACAAATTGAGGAAGGGAGAGAGGGAGGGAGGGAGGATATAGATAAAAAGGATGTAAGATGAGAGAGATGGAAGGAGAAGGGGAAAGATAGGAGGGGGAGGGAGAGCGAGAAAAAATTAAGGACTAGGTGTGTGTGTGGGAGAGAGAGAGAGAGAGAGAGAGAGAGAGAGAGAGAGAGAGAGAGAGAGAGAGAGAGAGAGAGAGAGTAGGGAGATATGTAAAATGGAAAGAAGGGGAGGGAGGAAAAGCAATACATGAAAGGGTAGGGAGGAAGGAGGACAAAGAAGGGAGGTGAGTGAGGGAAGGGAAGGTTGTCGAGGTGAGGACAAATGTAGGTAATTTTTGCTCAGTATATACATTTGCTCACCACACCCGACACACACACACACACTCACACACATACACACACACACACACACACCTTTGCTCACTCACCACATTTACCTCACTCAATACACACACACACACACATCATGCCTCACTCACACACATACATACACACACATCTTGGCTCACTCACCACACACCCCTCACTCAACACACACACACACACACACACACACCAATTAGCGTGCCCCCAGGTTAGCACGGATATTCGTAACCAGTTAGGGACGCGGGAGTAACTACTGGAAATGGTTGTGTGTGTGTGTGTGTGCTACTGGAAATGGTTGTGTGTGTGTGTGTGAGCGGCAAGAAGTGTGTGTGTGTGTGTGTGTGTGTGTGTGTGTGTGTGAGTGAGTGAGTGTGTGTGTGTGTGTGTGTGTGTGTGTGTGTGTGTGTGTGTGTGTGTGTGTGAGTGAGTGAGTGAGTGAGTGTGTGTGTGTGTGTGTGTGTGTGTGTGTGTGTGTGTGTGTGTGTGTGTGTGTGTGTGTGTGTGAGTGAGTGAGTGAGTGAGTGAGTGAGTGAGTGAGTGAGTGAGTGAGTGAGTGAGTGAGTGAGTGTGTGTGTGTGTGTGTGTGTGTGTGTGTGTGTGTGTGTGTGTGTGTGTGTGTATGATAAGGTGAGTGAGGCAAGATATATATGTGTGTGTGTGTGTGTCCTAACAATATTTATAACCACATTCTAGCAAGCATTCTTAGAGCAAGTTTGGTGGGGCTGATGAGGCAGGGAGGAACAAGATACACGAGCACACAGGCTACTAGAATTTCAGTGTCCTCTCAGCTCAGCCTCACCTCCCTAACCTGTTCTACCTTCTCCTTCACCTTCACCTTCCTTCACGTGTACCTCCAGCCTCATCTATAAATCCCTAACCTGTTCTACCTTCTCCTTCACCTTCACCTTCCTTCACGTGTACCTCCAGCCTCATCTATAAATCCCTAACCTGTTCTACCTTCTCCTTCACATTCACCTTCCTTCACGTATAGGCTGCCACCACCGTCGACTTTATTTCTCCGTTTCTACTTTGTCACCTGCATGCAATTTGACTCACATTCCTCACTCAATATCATTTCCTTCGTCTTCCTCATCACGCTCTCTGTGCCGTAGAGAAGAAACGAAAGATGTGTGTGTTTGTGTGTGTAAGTATATTGCCAATAATGGGTTGACATACAGTTTACATTCAATTCCAAAATATCGAGCCGAAGATCCCTGACAGACAAGATGCAGCATGACAAGTAAAAGCAACGAGGAACACAAAAATACTATACGTATAATTATATAGGCTACATTTCATACAAAGTTATTTACAAAAACCTCTGTTATTTTTTATGTCAAATATTCCTACCGCAGAGAGAGATATATAAGGATGCTGAGAAGGAGGAAACAAGGATGCGCGTGTGTTTTGTTTTTATCTCGTATGATAATGATGCTACTCACCTGACCCGACCTGACCCTTCTTCCTCCAGCCTTCACCTTTGACTTCCCTCCCTCCCTGCCACCCTCTTCATCTTTGATCCGCACTAGTGACCTATATTTCCAGGTATGTGTGTGTGTGTGTGTGTGTGTGTGTGTGTGTGTGTGTGTGTGTGTGTGTAGGGTCGTCTTATCCTACAAAGGGTAGCAATGTTAGGAGGAGGAGGAGGAGGAGGAGGAGGAGGAGGAGGAGGAGGATGGATGTTGTGTGGAAGGGCGGGCGTCTCCCACGAAGGACAGGAGGTAAAGCAAGGAAGTCACAACAATGGATAATGATAGTGCATAGGTTTCATCCACATTATAAACTCATTCACTCTCTCACTCTCTCTCTCACACACACACACACACACACACTCTCTCTCTCTCTCTCTCTCTCTCTCCCTCTCTCTCTCACACACACACACTCACACTCACACTCTCTCTCTCTCTCTCTCTCTCTCTCTCTCTCTCTCTCTCTCTCTCTCTCTCTCTCTCTCTCTCTCTCTCATCTTTATATCCTCCTATCTATTTCTCTGCTTCCTCCTCTTCTTCATCTCCCTCTTCCTCCTCTCCTTCTTCCTCCTTCCAAGATTCTTTCCTCGTACACTGTGGTTTGTTTACAAGTTGTTTACGAGCGACCTGTTTACTCGCTCTTCCTTCCTCAATCTATTCTAGGTGTGGTAAGAGAGTTATTGAGGAAGAGAGATACTACGTGTGTGGTTAGAGAGAGAGAGAGAGAGAGAGAGAGAGAGAGAGAGAGAGAGAGAGAGAGAGAGAGAGAGAGAGAGAGAGAGAGAGAGAGAGAGAGAGAGAGAGAGAGAGAGAGAGAGAGAGAGAGAGAGAGAGAGTGTGTGTGTGTGTGTGTGTGTGTGTGTGTGTGTGTGTGTGTGTGTGTGTGTGTGTGTGTGTGTGTGTGTGTGTGTGTGTGTGTGTGTGTGTGTGTGTGCTGAGGATTATTATTCACTATTCTCACTTCATAATAATTACATACGTAGCCTATCTCTATTATTATCTCACGTACAAAATATTTACTTACGTATCTCACTGTAGGATATACCAAGTACGTATCTCTATTGTTATGCTATGTAGTTATGTATCTCTATTGTTATGCTTTGTAGTTACGTATCTCATTGTAATGTTTATGTTTGAACTATTTTCTATGTTCAGTTTTCGTCACTATTCCTGTCGCGCCTCATAATTTGATGGTGTAGGTTAATTGGACACATAGAGAAGTCAACTCGCATATCGCTGGGTTACATGAGGGATACATTAATTTTCTCCCCACACTTGTTTCTCTGTGATGACACGAATGAGTTAAGTTTTCGGTTTTGTAGCCTATAGCCTATACAATAGTTTGGAGGCATCGGCAGTCCTTCAATTGGCCCGACAACAGTGCCAGTGCCATGGAGGGATAGTGGAAGCCTTGGTGCCACTCCCATCTCTTCCTGGCTGGCACTCCCGTCTCTATTCAACAATCAGTATTACAGTCGTATCCAAAAGTTCAGGTAAAGCTTTATAACCTCCTTCAATCACGTATTGACTTTACTTTCCACTGAGTTGTATTATATCTGCATCAGCTTTTTTTCTATTTATTTATCTTTGTAATTTTTTTTTTTTTTTTTTTTTCCTTCAAAATATCAAGGTAGGGGGATGGACTGATAAGGTACAATAGCCTAGGCATACTGCACACGTGTTCCATGATGGTTAGTGTTTGGTTGGATTTCAGCACATAATGTTGCAGCAAGAGTTCCTGCAAGCAGTCTTATGAATTAATCAAACCATGTTCTTCTTCCACGCTTTGCCAACTATCTCTTCCATTCACCGAAACTCAATATCCAGTTCAATCTGGTTTTTCCTTTCACCATGGAGAGTTTCTACCTCCCTCCACCTCCACCTCCACCCCCCCCCCCCCTAAATGTTCCTCCTTTCCTTTTATCTCTTTCGTGCTTATTGTTCCACCAAAGAAAACCCGGGTCTTATATTTTCCTTTGGGGTACGAGCCGATTATGCCTGTGAAGCGCTAAAGTCTCCTAGTTATTATATATTTCATTTCTGTTGGTGATAATAAACATAGCCATGTTTGAGAATATTTTTTTTTATTATCTGAGTGGCTACTACAGTGCTTTGCGTTATAGTCAAACAGTTAATCGGTGGTGTACGACAAAGCTCAAAGCTCTGAAACAATTTGACATTGTTCGAAACAAATGCATAAAATAGTATATCAGTATAACAGAATGTTCGACAAAGCACAAATTAGTCTGACAAACTTCAATCCTAAGGACAATGCAGCAGAAATGAAACGTCAATACTACAAATGTGACAAAAACAAATACCATTACAGTACTTTGACACTTAGACAAAATGGAACGTCATAGCAAAACATGAATTTGGAGGAAGGAACATATGCCGCCCCTCCCTCATCCTCTACATCCCCCTCCCCATGGCAAGTTTACGTCGTCAGGCCTGTCTCCACCTTCAGCACATTACCAGTATACTGTACTGTAGCATATCTTGCGGAACCATGCCTCGTCGTCGTCGCAACGGCCGCATTTCGGAGGAGGATAAGCAGAGAATAATACTGTACGAGGCAAACGAAGAATTCCTTATCACCGCAGCATTAAGAGAACAACAGCGTATGTCATCATACCAACTTAACAAAATACTGGGAACGTACATGACCGCCGTCACCGTGCAAGCAGCTATATATACGTAGTGGACTGTACACGATATGGAATCAAGTTGTAGGCTATAGAAGTTACAGTATAGAATACCCAGTTTGAAAAGTGGCTACTTTACATGGTTTAATTATGTTCATACCTTTATATTGGATTGATCAAATATATTTTACAATTGTGGGTATAATGTATTTTATTGTCTTTGATATTGGTATATGTCGACATATTTTGTAGCTTTGTTGTTATCTAACCTGCAGTCATGTCATACTATTTCGTGGGAATGCCACACTAACTTTGTTAAACTATTTTGCGTAAATGACAAACCGGTACTTTATTGCTACGGTGATATAGTTCGGGACTCGGTGATATTAATGGTGAACACTGTTTTTCTATTCCTTACATCTGTCCATCTATAATGCAAAATACTGTATTGGTTTGTGTTCATGTAAATAATTATTAAGTTTCCTCAGTTCCCTCCATTTTTTTACGAAACATTAGGAATATACCAACGACAGTGGAAAATCCATTATAGACCGTTAATTATTTTGAATAAAGAGATTCTCCTATTGGCCATTTCACGTGCGCTGGGAGCCAATGACCTGCCTGACCAAGGAGGAACCAACGGGGGTGAGGGAGGGAGGGAGGGAGGGGAAGGAAGGAGGGAGAGTGGCTGGGTTGTTGACTGCGAGGGACACTGTGTTATGAATGAGGTCTTTATAAAGGATGTGTGGTACTGACTAGTGCGTGTTGCAGGGTACGGCAGTGTGTGAGGTTTGGCAATATAATGTGTGATGTGTAAAATGCATATATGTATTATAGAATTATGTGTGTGGTAAATGGAGAGTGGTGTGTGGTACAAAGGGCGGTGTGGAGTGTAGAATGGTGTGCATGTAGAGTGAAGAATGGTGAAGGTGTGTCATAAACGGAGAAAGATGAGTGGTACAAGTTGGTGCGGTGTGTATACTGTAAAATGGTGTGTAGTAAATAGAGAAAGACTACATATATTCGAGTATAGACAAACCAGAAGGAAGGATAACACAAGTACAGTTAACATCACGGCTTAAATCTGTTCGCACATAGCCTACATTACAAAGGTTTCAAAATAATATTACGAGTGGACTGGGACACTGTATAGGCGCCTCCTCGGATGCAAAAACTATACATTTCAAAATAATTTATCAGAGAAAATTTACTGTTATACATCGACTTGAAATCCTATAGGTGAAGATGCATGAACTATTGGCCGCAGGAGGACACACATACTGTACATACATACATACATACTATACATACCCCTGGCACGGTTCGTATGTCACAATATAAAGCGGTTTCCGATATGGCATAATTTTCCTTCTGCGACGCCTTTTTCTACGTGTTATGGTTGGGGTTTTCCTTCCTTCCTTCCATCATTCCTGTGGAGTGTCGCAGTATCAGCCACACGTGCAGGAAACTTCATATTCTTTACTTTTACATTTTCCAAGATGTTTCAGAATTCTTATGAAGTGACGATCAATAATATTTTTGTAGTTGGTTGGCACATTATTTCCCTTCCCTAGCTAGGCCTACGTGACAATCCCACCGTTCTCATTCCTGTAGGGGGTCATAATAGTCCTACACAAGACAAATCACAGGCTAAAGAGACAACGATGATAGGGTCGATGGCTCAACAGTAATATCCTGGAGCCATCGTCCTTGCCTTCCCCATGACAGCCCTATTGGTTGGGTACGATGAGAAAGTATGATATATTCCCTAACATCTATATATATACACTGTTTCATACCAAAGGTTTCTATATTATGTTTGTCCTAAAGATCTGTGTAGTAAAACTGGCAACACCTACAATACTAAGCCAGAAAGATTTAAGAGAGAGATTAGGAAATGCCTCAATATGTTTTATGAATACCGTACTGGCCTTAACAAGAAACACGGAGACGGCTTATGAAATAGGGACTGACACTCCTGGCTGGCTGGCTGGCCCTTCCTACCTCACCCCATATTACACAACACAACACAACACACTATATGGTACCAATTGACACACTACACCCCCATACACCACACATCACCCCTACACTCTACATTACTACAGTATTTACCACATCACCCTACACAACATTACACTATACCACATCACCCTACACAATATCACACTATACCGCATCATATCACACTCTGTACAGTAATGCTCTAAGACTCAATATTCAATCTAATGCAATATGGCAATCCCCCTTACTTAGTGTAGTGTATATATAAGCCTTAGAAATGATAAGTTTGATATATGCATAGGCTACCGAATAACACCCATTTAATATAATAACATAAACAGCAATCAGTATATTTATATCAGCGTACGACATACTATTATTATTATACAACATTATTATTATTCATGTTTATACTTTTTATCACTTATTTTCAATGTTTGTTTTCTCTGTTCGTTGTATCTAACAGTAAAATTTTATCTGTAACTACAATGCCAACTCATGCGATGGTTTAGAAAGCGAATCAAAATGGTAGACAAAAATGTTTATTATCCAGAGATCATAAAATTATTTACATCTTCTAGTAAAGGTTTATAATGTATCTCCTCACTCTCAACACAATAATTATATTACCGTACCGTACCCACTCTACAAAACACATTACCTCCTCTACCACGCACATACACACATACATACATATATACACGGTCGACCTAGCCAGCGTGTCCGTCACATACTATATAATCAGTGTATAGGTCTAAGTATTTAGCCTAAAGAGGAAGGGAGAAAAGGGTATGACGCACATAGACTAACATATACGAGTCGACCGTGTACTAACTATATTGTAGACTCGTGTAGAGAGGATATTCAAGCACTCATTAAAGGCTGTGGATACGGGACACCAAGGAAAATAGTTTGCTTGCAGGTAGGCTACGACTTTGGAGAGATAGAAATCCTAGTTTCAAGCATGACCATTAGGAGTGCTTAGAACCGTAGAATGTTTTATAGGTACAGTCACGGTCGTAAGTCCTGCATCAGGGGTATGAAAGTGAGCCTTGAGAGTGAATCTTATGGACCAGTATTACAGAAACAAACAGCTATGGTTTTGCACCATATTTCGAGGCCGTTTCATTCTAAGGTGTTGTAGGACTATTGACCGTGATTGTACGACTTTGGAGAGATAGAATTCCTAGTTTAAAGCGTATTCACCAGTGCTGCTTAGAACAGGAGAATAAAATAATGCTTAGAGTGTAATGAATAAACAATACACATAAATGCATCTACGATACAAAATTATATAATAGTACAGTACTCTATATCGGGTAGGATAACCTTCCAAAGACTCGATTGTAGTACAGTCGCGTACCCTGAAGGCCAGCAGGACCTTGTAGGTTTGTAGGTACAGTTAGGGTGAAGGCACACCTAATGGTTATTCCTATTATGGAGTATATACCACGTTCGAGTCGAGGAAAAGTTACCAGATGTGAAATGCTTAGTGTAATTAATGATAAACAACAACAACAATATAAAATACAACATCAGTTTATCTAGAACTATTCTGTCGAAGTGTGTGTGTGTGTGTCACATCACGGTCACATGTAAGTGTGTATCTTGCACAGGCCATTATGAAAGTATGTGTGTCTTGCATGTGTGAGTGTGTCTTGCATGTGTGAGTGTGTGTGTGTAGCATACAGTAGAGACAAAAAGAGACAAGTTAATATAAAATATCACTAATAGTAACAGCAATACTAGCAGTAATTCTCACACATTTAGCAACAAAGTAACATAAGAAAATATTTAATTACAACACATAAAAGAGGGTCCGTGAAGGGAACATATCAAATATACGAATCCTCTTAAAATAGAGAATATCATGTCTGCACGAAAAGATTGTTATTGTTGCCCAAATATGTAGCCTAATGGACGAGAGTTAAGCTTTACGTCGGCTTCACAAACGTAAGCTACTTATCTAAACATTACCTCATGTTCTACATACAACAACAATAGTCATCACCATCGTCAATAGATCTCTAGGCCTACCACTAAAATAATGGCTATAAAAAGTAGGCCACACACAGGACACAAGAAGGTAGTACGGTACAAATGTGAATAAAAATAACCTGTGGGCTATCTTCTATAATGCGTGGCCCCTCTCTGACTGTGCCCCCCGGTGATATAAATAACTGGATATATAAAATGCATGGTAAAGTTGCTTGGGAACACATAGAACAGACACAACCTAAAACGGGAACTTACAATAAGGGTAGGAATCGCCACCAAACACACAACGTCCCATCCTATCCTATGTTCTGCGCTCCATTTCACGAGTGTCTGTCTGATCCATGTGTCTTGAAATAATGAGTAAAGATCAAAATCCTGCAGCACATGAATGAAAGAGAACCATTTGAGAACACCAACGAGTAATAGTTTAGTATCATCAGTTTTCGGAGCCGTTTCGTTTGAAGGTGTTGCTGAAGATAGATAGGTTTGGCTAATTGAGGATGCAAGACGAACACCCTAGGCATGAAAGACCCTGTAGGACAAGATAGATGGTAATAAAGAGGTGGGATGCTGAAGAGAGGAAAGGGAATGAATGACACGGGTCCAAAGGGAGATGCTTGACCAAAATCCTTATAGAGTATTATTAAAGTAGCCTACTGTCCAAGCCTAGTAGGGTACTCACGCCTAATAGCCTACATGTGAAACCAACCGACCAAGCTGACATCACTACCACCACTATCACCGGCCGGATCTCTTAAAATATCTCACAACATCAAGGCCGAGAAATCCTGCCCGACGCGTTTGCTGGGAATTTTCATGTTTCATCCATCCACCGCACCTCCACCAAGATACCAGAGGTCTCCGGTGTGGGCCCTTCCCCTCGTCACCCTCTGTCCATTTACCACTTTATGTTTTTCATTTGCCGATATTTAGTTATCATCTTTCACCAATAATGATTCTCTCTTTAATTTGTCCATCTCTAACTAACTTTCATCTCTCTCTCTCTCTCTCTCTCTCTCTGTTTACCGACCACATGACAACAAGAAGCACAGAAACTTCCTATCATGAATCGTAGCTGTCATATCACTCTCCCTCTCTCTACACAAAGAAAACAAGGTATACAACGTTTCCTCTAAAGAATAAAAACGAACTGAGTATAAGGGGCACAGCGATCACACTATTCATATTAATTCATTTGCATACAATAACATTTCGCTGGCTTTTTATACAACTTCGCCTAACCCTTGGTCGATTGTGTTTATCCTCCACTATATAAAATCGTCTATTATTAGGCCTAGTTCAAACATATAATGAACTGCATAACCAAGGAATGTTAGTACGATTTCCCTCCGATAAGAAAAATCATTTAGAGGTAGTTAAAGAAAAATGCCAAGGTTCACAGCCGTTGTGTATATATGTGTTAATGTAAACATGTATATATGACTAAGTAATGATCATTGACAAGTTCAAGCGGTTGTATTAAGTTTATCCTAACATGGCACAAACATTATTGGCAAAGATTGGTATACCGCTGAGTATTGTTATTGTTATTCCAAGGCATTAGACTCAAGCTGAGGCCGTAACGAAATAATATTGTCTGCAAAAGTAGGTTACAGTAGATATGCAGAATATGGCTCCTTTCTGCTACAAAAACTGGTGCTAGTGAGATGAGATGAAAACAAATCCATTTCAATTAACTAAACTCACAAAACAACAAACAACAAAGTAACAAACAATCGAACAAGGAAGGAAGGAAGGATGCCAGGAGGAACGACAGACGGACTCACTGCACTTGAGTAAAAACAAAAGGGACAAAAGAGGTGAAAGTGAACTGCCCATCCATAATCAAGAACAGTGTCGTCGTGCACCTACACCATCTAGTAGCGTAACCTCGTTCGTCTCTGTAGCCTATCTATGTACTGTATGTGAGACGAACTTCCAAATATCCTATATGGCCTGCTACTGGCTTTGTATTGCAGTAGCACTTATCAAGGTATTCTGAACAGCCACAACGACTCCAAAAGTATTTCGTTTGCCTAAGATCACAAAACAGTATCGTTTTATCTGTTTTATGTTAAATAATTCTAAACTACCATTGCCAGCTTCCCAATAGCTATTTCAGCATCACAACATACAATAATTATAACAAGGTGAGGGTTGCAATACCGTCTGAGCACCGTGACGCTGCTCTTGAAGATGGCCCTCAGTGGGACGTGTTGAGAGACAGGTGAGACACACACAGGAAGGTCCCCTATACAGAATGACGTCAGTGGTGACCTTGACTTTACATTAGGCTACATCACTCTGCTGCATCACCACAATGAATTCAGGGTTACAGCTTGTTGTTCATCGAGGTCTCAGAATCATTTTTTTACATCAGATTTAATAGTACTGTAAACTGAGACGGAAGAACGGAGCGATGTGAGGTCGCAAAATTTCGTCCTTTCCGTTTGTTATCGATTCATTATTTTTTTTCAATAACCATATGTAAAAATACAAAAACAGAAATAAGACATAAATTGCAAGAAATTATAAATCAATAAATGTCATTCCTGTACCTAGTGACAATATTAATACATTATGTGAGATTATGGCAATTCAGCGTTATAAGCGCTGTCCAAATACAGTGCAATACTAAAGATTAACCGAAGTACAGCAGTATTTTCTTACCTTTTAATGCTAACGTAATGTACCACGAGCCTCTATATTCATATTTTCAAGGCGGCGTCACACTGGAGAATTTTTCAACAACCACAATGTTATGATGAACCAACTGGGTGTTGTAATCATCACCTTCCTACCACCACATAAGTCCGAGTAATAATTAACATATCTCCCACTCTCTTCACACACTGACCTCAGCTGCTCACCCAAACGTAAATATGTCCTTGCCACTCACTTGTTGTCTCAAAGCACTCGGCTGAGCTCCCTAACACATCAGATTTAACATCCTGGGAAAGAAGAACCCACAGGATTGCCAGGAATGAACAAATTATGGGATTTATTTCCTTCCCGGACGCCATCACTATGATCACTGCCACGCTTTTGTTTACACTGGGACACGGCAGGGATCATAATGATAACATTTTGGGCCATAATTATACAAAGAGATACATGGTGTATACGATGGTGTGGTACCGGTACGACGGCTCTGTTGTTTGTCTATGGAGTCATCGTACTGCTCTCACGCCATAAATGTTCTTGAATATGAGCCTCTATCTCATTAATACTTTTTGCTTTCATCAGAGGTCATAATTATTTGCAACAGATTAATAAAAAAAAATCTTAAAAGGAAAGCGACAATTTATTGTTGTGGTTTTATATATTTTTTTCATGAGGCATGTATGTAACTTCACGAATATAGTTTTGTAGACGACGACGACGGATCTTGAAACCTAGCAAGGAGTTGTGTGGTTTTATATATGCTCACTGGTCTTTGTCACTAATTCAACGGGGCAGCATTTATATATTTGATACCTTGACTGACAGGGTATTCTAATAGTCCGAAATCTCAAGACTGGTCAAAAATTCATGTTCGCAACTATATATGAGCCCTATTATCATTCTTCGGAACTTGAACGGTAGCAGAAGTTTGCATCATCAATAAAATATAATAGTACTGCTGTGTATTCAATAATGACATCATAAAAATGCTTCTTTTGACTTTCTAGTAATAGTGCCACAACTTTTTTCTTGGATATCTTAATGCCAACAATAAAGGAACTAGCCTACAATATCTACTTATATTGTACCGGTACAGCTGATAACGTAGTGGAAATGTTAGACAATAGATAAACGAAAGAGAGAGTTCTGTGGGTTCTTTGTTTTTCCACAGAGTCAAAAAACAAAACAAAACAAAAAACCCAAGTATTGTTTTTGTCTCCTACAAGTTACATATTTTCACATGTCAAAATAGACATAAAAGTACAGACGAAACACCTTGACAGTTTGCTTACGTAGGGTACGGAAACTGCCCTGTTGCTTGGAAGTGTACAGTACAGTGGCAATCACGCAGAGACGGAGAACGATGGCGCAAGAGTGCCAAAATGCTGACGAAAGATGATGGTTGTGGGGGTGGGGTGTTTGCGTTGGTGACGACGTGAAGTGCCAGTGCCAAGCCGACAGACCAGACCCCCAGCTTGTATGAAGAATTATTAAGGGTTAGATGTCCGTCTCCATGGTGGGCACTCGTTCCTTCCGCACCTGCAGGAAAAAAATGAGACAGGGAGGTGAAGACTCTGACTGAATGAATGAATGACTGGTGAGTGTGTAATTCTTTGACTGATCGGTTTATTGGTTGGTTGGTTGAGTAGGTGTCTGACTGATTGGTTTATTGGTTGGTAGGTAAAGGAGGTGTCTGTTTGATCGCTTGGTTGTCTCAATGATTGGTTAGGTGGATATTTGGCTAATAGGTTTGTTTGTTGGTTGGTTAAGGGAGTGTCTGTCTGATCGGATGGTTGGTTGGTTAAGTGGATGTTTGATTGATTAAAGTGTTTGATTGACTGACAGATGCATTTAGTGAGTGTTTGAATAAGTGACTACCAGAGTGACTGCCTCATTAGCATTACATGATATGATCTGAACATAAACCTGCATCATACATATTTCATACAGGTACTGAAATCATCAACTCTATTCTAAAAACACTTACAAAACATACT
This sequence comes from Petrolisthes cinctipes, assembly GCA_033782935.1. Taxonomy (NCBI): domain Eukaryota; kingdom Metazoa; phylum Arthropoda; class Malacostraca; order Decapoda; family Porcellanidae; genus Petrolisthes; species Petrolisthes cinctipes. The sequence continues at coordinate 93,075 of JAWQEG010002206.1, read as the reverse complement.
TATTACACATCAAATACCAACCCCTATACACTCTCTCGTTCTTTCCTCATGAATAACATTAATGAATCACCCTGTATCATCGGAAGTACAATATGATAACCCACTACTCTCTTCACTAATGTATGAATGAGTCACCCAGTGTTACCAGAATCACAATGACTACCATAATTTAATATTCCACCGCTGGTATTTTTAAAACGACGATTCTAAGGAAGTGAGACACTGGGAAATTTCTGAAGAACTCGTCCAGTGACTTGGTGCCTTGGAGAGCTGCTAAACGTTTGTGTGGCCGTATCCGTTTTGGTACAAGTTTAGCCTTAGTAACGTGCAGCCCTTTATGGTACATGTAACCTTAGTACTCGCAACATTTAATGGTGGAAAATCGTGTTGTGGTTTAACTGGAAGGCTACTGTTTTCTCCATACTATGCTACAAAAATGTAACCTGCACATATAGTGAAGTAACTGGTCTGTTTCCTGGCGTAGGTTAAGGGGGGGGGGAGATTTTCAGGAAAGACAAGAATACCTAACCCAGTCAGTCATTTTGTCAGTCAGTCAGTCAGTCTGTCACTACCTTCCCGTTGTTGTTGTTGTTGCTGCTGTTGTTGTTGTCTGCATTTTAATTGTTTACCTTCATCACTCACACCAACAGCTTCTTCTTCCGTCACGCCACTTCCTCAACCAGAGTTCGTGTATCGTCACTGTATGAAAACTAGATTGGGAGGGAGGGGTAGCGCCTTCTTGTAACCTATTAGTACTATCTATTCATTTCCATTAACCCAACAACAGTATAGGAGGAAGCACATACAATACAATAATTAATGCAGAAAACTATAGTAGGCTACCAGCAGGAGCTAAGGAAGGAAAGGAAACGAAAAAAAAAAGAAGAGGAAAGGGATAATGAGTGGAAAGTAAAGAGATGCTACAGATTCCCCATGGCTTTTGTATTTTTCTGTCTATTTCTGTATACTCTCAATAGCTCTCTCTTATATTTATGGATTCCCCACCACCACATCGAAAGAAAAACAAGAGAATTAACGTAAAGTAATGGAAGTAATATAAAGAAAGCATAGAAGCACACGCGAGCACAACAACAGCAGTTATTAATTAAACAGGAAAATTATTGTCGTGTAACAGAGACGATAGAGGAGTACCGTTGTAAAGGCAATAAATACTCTTCGCACATCAATTGAACTGAACTGGACCCTCGTTGTTATCCATCTCTAAACAAACTGGTAGTGAGAGGTCCTCGATCCCTCCTTATTTACCATGCGTCCTTCTACGTGTATAAACTCCTACCCCTTACCTCGAGGTCCTCACCATCCCCCACCTTGTAAGTGAAGAGGCCGGTGACGCAACAGAAGGTAAACATGATGAAGAGTTCCATCAGAGTTAACACGATGCCGGCGTACAGGAAGATGCTGTCCTGGTCATAATTGTGTCGGTCCCAGAACTGGTGGTAGTGGTGGGACATCTCCAAGACCCAGATGATGATGAAGTACCCGTTCACACCCACCACCCCCAGCGCCTTCAGTAGCCACGCCCACGCTAGCCACGGTTTGTACTGCAAGAGATATGATGATCAGTCAGAGTTTAATTAATTTGTTGTCATTTTGCTTTAGTTCTCTGTCGTTTGGTTTTACTGAGTTTGTGAGTTGTGTGTGGAAGGAGAAGTATGTCCAACCGCCAGATATGCTATAACTTGTTGAGAATTAATTAAGTATCATTGTGTGTTGAGAAGAGGTGCAGTTATACATTCTCTCTCTCTCTCTCCCCCCCTCTCTCTCTCTCTCTCCCTCACACACACATACACACACACACACCTATTTTCCTCCCACGTTCTCAGTACCAGCAATACTTACGCCATATAACGTCAGGTTCATTTTATATGGAGATGTCACAAGGATTTCATGGAACTCTTGCGGTCGATTCTTTACTCAACAAACCAAACACTCCTTCTGCCTCTCCTGTACCCTTGCATGGACGACCTGGGGGGCTAATGATTCCCCCAAAACAATACTACAAAACATTATTATCCCTTACTACTGTAGAATAATGAAGGACTCTATTTCCCATCCTAGATTGGAGGAGACAAACAAGACATGGAGGCCCTTCAGTTGGCCCACCTAAGACTGCCCTCTAAATGTTACTAACCTCTTATTACTAATACTACTAACCTTACAGAGTGCGACGATGAGGACTGATGCGAAGAGAAGACACAAGACTCCCTCACCAATACCAATGTTGACCCTCGTGCTGTGGTCTGTGTTGGAGGAGAAGTTACTTGATGAAAAATATATAATAATAATAATAATAATAATAATAATAATAATAATGATAATAATAATAATAATAATAATAATAATAATAATAATAATAATAATAATGATAATAATAATAATAATAATATTGATAATAATAATGATAATAATAATAATAATAATAATAATGATAATAATAATAATTATAATAATAAGAAGAAGAAGAAGCAGAAGAATAAAATAATTATAAGAATAACAATAATGACAGTAATAATAATAACAATAGAGATAAAGATAATAATAATAATAATAATAATAATAATGATAATAATAATAATAATAATAATAATAACAATAATTATTATTATTATTATTATTATTATTATTATTATAACAACAACAACATAAACAATGATAATATAACTTAGATGATAGTAGGCCTAATAATAATAATAATTAAATAAAAATAAAAATAATATTAATAATAATTATAACAATAACACTAATAATGACACTTACATACACACAATACAACAAAGAAAGTGTACCGGAAACAATAATTACACTTTCGTTATAATGATCTTAATAAGAAAAAGATTAACATTTGACTGATGTGTGTGTGTGTGTGTGTGTGTGTGTGTGTGTGTGTGTGTGTGTGTGTACAGTCCTTGTTGTGTTCTGTAGATATCCTGTGTGTGTGTGTGTGTGTGTGTGTGTGTGTGTGTTGTTGTGTTCTGTAGATATCCTGTGTGTGTGTGTGTGTTGTTGTGTTCTGTAGATATCCTGTGTGTGTGTGTGTGTGTGTGTGTGTTGATAAAGTCCATGCGTAATTTGGAAATCCCGTGTGTATGTGTGTGTGTGTGTGTGTATGTGTGTGTGTGTGTGTACTCACTGGTTTCTTTTAGGTAGTATTGACACCACCTAATGCCATGGTTCCAGTGACAGTTGTAGTGAGAGTAGAGTTGGTATCCATAGAAAGCCAAGGTGGAAATACCGTGGATCTGAAACACACATATACAACACTTAGTAACAACACACAACACTTTATTAATAACAACACACAACACTATATTAATAACACACACAACACTATTTTAATAACACTAATAACACACACACAACACTTTAGTAACAACAACACACACACAACACACACACATAACATACACACAACATTTTAGTAATAACACACTCAACACTATTTTAATAACACTAATAACACACACATACAACACTTTATTAATAACACACAACACACAACACTTTATTAATAACACACACAACACTTTATTAATAACATACACCCTACACTTTAATAATAACACACGCACAACACACGTCAAACAATTTAAGAAAAAAAAAAACACACACACACACAACACTCTCCACAGAAACATACACCCAACACTTCATTTATAACAACACACACAACAACACAGCACTTCAATAACAACACACACTCACAACAACACACACACACACACACACACACACACACACACACACAACATTTCAACACAAGTAACACCTCAAAAAAAAAAGTCGATTAGCCGTGTACCATTTTAATAGCTCACTTTACCGACCCATAAAACACACACACACACATATAAAAGTGAATTAGTATACCCTTTGTTAAAAACTCTACGGGGTTAACACATATATTTTCAATGGACAAATATAGTTCCCCCCAAAAATTTGATGTATGAACGAGTCAATATAAGCATCCATCTATGGGTTTGTTTTGAATTGCCTCACTGTCAACTCTTTACCTTATTTCTTTCGCTATTCGACGATCCCTCCATCCACGTGTTCCTTTAAATCTCTCTCTCTCTCTCTCTCTCTCTCTCTCTCTCTCTCTCTCTCTCTCTCTCATATACACATTCGTTCACACTTACACGCACCAACTCACACATAAAAAAACCATGTGATATATATATGCATTCACTAATACTGTACGTTCACAAATAATGTACCTCTCTCTCTCTCTCTCTCTCTCTCTCTCTCTCTCTCTCTCTCTCTCTCTCTCTCTCTCTCTCTCTCTCTCTCTCTCTTCTCTCTCTCTCTCTCTCTCTCTCTCTCTCTCTCTCTCTCTCTCTCGTCAATCAATGCAGCCAATCAACCCACTCATTAACAACTTCCTACTCAACACCATACAATCATACAGAGACAACCTTAATTGAGATGTTGACCCCATTGCCACAACTCACAATGTCGAGGACTGCCAACACGAGGCCGCAGTTGACCACACACTTGAGGCTGGAGGTCATGGTGATGGTCAGGGCAGGTCAGGGCAGGTCAGGGCACGATTAACTCCTCACCTCAACCTGTTAAAAATAATGCTGTTTTTTTAATTCACAGGCATTTTTATTTATTATTTAATTGTATACATTTTTCTATTACCTTCAAGCCTTTATTTCTCTATTTGTTTACCTGTTTGTGAGTTTATAAAGAAAGGTTCAAATAGAGTGAAAGACAAACAAGGTCATACTGCATATTGTGTTGTTGTTGTTGTTGAAGTTCCTCAAGCTGTCTGTGTTGTTGTTGTTGTTGTTGTTGTTGTTGTTATGAAGGTGTGTATTGTTGTGTTCTGCTGTGTAATGGTGTGATGATGTGCTTCGTGTGTTGTGATGACGTGTGTGTACTTTGTTGATGTTGCTTGGCATTGGTTGGAGGAATCCCTAATCTCCAAATTGCTGACAACACACACACACACACACACACACACAGAGAGAGAGAGAGAGAGAGAGAGAGAGAGAGAGAGAGAGAGAGAGATGTGTGTGTATTCATGCACTTCAGTCTTACCCTGTATTGAGTCATGCACCTGCCCTCTGTGTCCCCTTCCCTTTACTATATCCGGGTTATGTTCCTGCAGTAAAAACAGGACTTTCAGTGTTACGTAATTATAACTGTTGAATTGTGGCGTGTTTCTCTCTCTCTCTCTCTCTCTCTCTCTCTCTCTCTCTCTCTCTCTCTCTCTCTCTCTCTCTCTCTCTCTCTCTCTGTGTGTGTGTGTGTGTTTTTTTTTTTTTTTTTAAGTAAAGCAATCTGGGTTGGGACTCATCTAAAAACTGCATGCGTCGATAAACAGAATCCATCCGTCAACAGGCCATGCACACTGAACGCAATACCCTGGAGAGGAAGGATAGTGGTTTGTTGCCTCGATAAAGAGCGTTGTGTCAGTGACTGTATTGTCTTGTATATCTCTGAATGAAGTTATCAATTTTTGTTGTGATGGAGAGGTGTGTGTGTTTCCTACTATGATGCTGAGACCTCTTGCCCTAGCCCACGTCCTCACCTCTCTCATTTATGGCGTTTATACTTTGATTCAAGATCTCCTTCCACTCATGCACCTTCCTTCTTCCCTGTATTATATCTTCCTCCTTCCTTCCCTGTTATATTACCATTTCCCATGCCTCGCCCTTTGCGTGTGTATACAGAGGCAGGAAGTGACGTCACTCATTATTGTAGTGTACCTGACTGACTCCCGTCCCTCCCACAACACCTCACTTCATTCAACACCTGTACAGTATGTAACCAATTCACACTTATTCGGCAAAACGAAATCTGCACGCATATGCATAACCCTGTTCAATAAAATGTGTGTATTTACTTATTTCTTTTCGGCACAAAGAACACAGTCATGCTTCTGTCTAGTAATGTAAGTTCTAATTTCAAAAGACAGCTCAATGAACCACACTTAACTCCACTAGCAGGAAGGAAGGAACACACATACACACACACACACAGGTGCATCAACCCAGTAACCTTGAAATAGCATTTAAACTACTGAATTTGTTTAAGATATGCTTCATATTTCACCCTTCTTTCAGGCAAGTAAAAAACACCATTAAAATCTTCACTACGAAACATGACAAAAAACAAAATCACCAGCGACCGATGCTTTGTGTGAGAAGAATCACAGAGTATTATAATATTACCGTATGATGTATCCGGGTAGCCTAATATGTGTTCAATGTTCGGATACCCAGTGAATGAGTCATCTAACTCTACAACCCGGAAAATAAAAACTTGCTCTATCTATTCTATTACCCAGAAAGAATGTCCATCAAGGTTAGGTTCCATATAAAAAAATCCCCATATTACATAAGATTATAGGTCAGGTATGAGGTCAGGTATGTATGGTTTAGGAATCGGTTTTTCATATGTTGATTTATAAGGAATAACATATAAGATTAGATTAGGTTATAGGTTTGTAAGGTTTCGTAATTATTGATACTGTAGGTCGATTTATAAGGGATGAGATACAGTATTGTCGACTGTTATTTTCTCTCTACTACGCCATAATCATTATCATTGACCTTGTTGTTTTCAATATTTGCAACACACACCTACATCTACACTCACACACACACACACCTACCTCAACACTTACACACCTTTAGGCCTTTACACGTACCCACAGTGACAACACACACTACAATCATCCCAACACTGACAACACACACCCCTTACCACCCCTATACACTGACAACACACTTCCTGTCACGAGTCAGACATAGACTCGTGACGTAATGTAAGCATAAGTAATAGAATGTTCTAAAGTAGTGTAATATTCCATACAGATGAGACAAAGGAGACAGGAGTGGGTTAAGATGTAGGTGCAGCCTAGTTAACCTGCAGGGTTACTCCGCAGGTACTGGATTAGTAGCCAAAATTAGAAAAGGGTCAGGAAGGCCGGGTTTCAACCGAAATTGCCACATACAGTCATATAGGTGTTCGTACGTTAATTACATCTTGTATTAATAAATTATGCTACCAGGGTAACTTATGGTATTGCAAATGATTGTGAAGTGGAGGGAGATTATCGGGAATTATTAGTACGCCATAGGTAAATTGCAATTGCATGTATAACTAAAGTATGAGTGGGTACCATGTAAATCGTAGCCAGTTAGGAAAAACGAACAAAGATAGGAGGAGGAGCCAGGAAAATTTTGAACTTGCAGCCTCTCAGTTAAAATTGGAAACATAAGTCAGTTTGGGAGACACACTCGAAGGGAACAACACTCGTATCGTCAGCTTCCCTTGCCTAGATCAATCCTCCACGTGTGCAGTGGGGAGTGATCAACGTAGACGCCGAATTCGTTGTATATCACACGATTCACAAGGCTTTACAGTTGTATACTGACTAGTTGCATTGACGCTGGTTCAGTAACTGAATTAAGGTGAGGGGGAGCTGGATCTTTGAAGAAAATTACGAGTGTGTTGTGAGACTCTAAATTATTCCGAGTGTGAGAAATTAGAAAAATATTCCAAACTTGCGTAGCATTGACAGAATTACTACAGTGTAACGTAACCTAGACTAGCGTCACGTGTACGAGCGAGACGTAGCGAGAGCAAGTAGCTAGTTAGCGTAGCGTGAGTTTGTGTGTGTGTGTGTGTGTGTGTGTGAAATTAATTTATTCATGTTGGTTACTGGAGTTGAATAAATATAGAAATTTGCAATTGGTTGTTTGAATGCACCAGTAGATTTGTTATCTATATAAATACATATATATCGGGAAGAACCCTTAACAAAAAAAAATACTATGTGCGTGGTGATTGAGGCCTAAGACGGGGAGATAACCCTGAGTACTTTCTTCGCTGCAGCCAACCAACGAAGATCATAAATTAACCGGGCAAGGTAAGTTGTAATTGTCATATTATAAATTACATTATCTATCATTCTCACATCACCGTCACATATTTGGCGCCCAAACATGGGACTCGATTCGTTGTATTAATTCCAGTCACACACGCGCACACTTTCACGAGTAGATAGTTATAACTGTCCAGAAATTAAGGCAACCGAAACGATAGAAAATAAATTAAAAATGTATACCGTACAAGAATTATTGGAAGAGGCTCAACAATTGGGAATTGAAGATAAGGCCGAACTTCAAGCGTACGTAAAGGGCCGTCAAGAGGAAGAAAGGCTTGAACGGGCGAGCATAAGAGAAAATGAAAGGGAACAGAGAGAGCAAGTAAAATTGAAATGGGAACATGAAAAGGAAGTATTGGAACTGCAAATACGTGCGAATGAAAGTTAAAGTTCGAGTGGAAGTAATGTTGCAAGCTCAACCACCGTGACCCCAAGGTTACAACTGGCAAAATACGTAGAGGGAGACGATATCGAGCCGTTTATTGAGCGATTTGAAATGGTTGCAGACACTTATAGATTAGATAATGATATAAAGAAGCTCGAGTTCATTAACTTATTCGATGGAAAAGCACTTAGTATTCTCCACCGACTCGACAGTACCGCCAGAGACTACGAGAACATGAAAAAGGCTTTGTTACAGGCGTATGGGTTGACGGTCGATGACGCTAGGAATCAGTTTTGGTGTGCACTCCTACAGGATAAGGAGACTGTTGCACAGTTTAGTGCACGTCTGACCAGTTACCTGGATCAGTGGTTGGAGAAGGCCGAAACACCTAAGACTTTGGAGGGGGTAAAAGACTTGTTGCTTCGTACACAGCTGGAGAAGTCTTGTCCTCCAGAATTGTCGGCTCAGCTGAAAACCAACAAGGTGAAAATGTTGGGAACGATGGTGGATATGGCGGACGCCCATTTCACCGCGTATGGGTATCACACGCGGATTCAGTTTAATAAGAAAATTAATCAGTCGAATAAGCCTTCTCAGAACTCTGCTGTTTCATATAACCAGTCGAGTAAAAATCAGTCACAGCAGCAGAGTCAAATTGTTCGTCAGCAACCTAACCCTCATTTTAATCATACCCAGAAACAAGGTAATAATCACTATTCGCAGCAGTCAAATCAGTACCGTTACCAAGGAAAGAGTAACTGGAAAAATAGTAATAACCATAGTGGAAATAAGGGTTATTATCAGCGATCGACAGCTGCAACACATGGTGAACCACAGTATTCACCTGTGGCGGTTCAACCTAGTGTAGAACCACGAGTGCCTCAGTCGGTTCACGAACCTCATCAATTGTGACTAAACGCTCCATATTTGTCCCGGAGTTGTTAACGGGATATCTGTTGAAGTCTTTCGAGATAATGGGTCATCGGGGTGTTGTGTCGCTGATGGTTTAGTTGCTTCTAATGATTTTACAGGGGAGCAGGTAACTATCACTATGATTGATGGTACCAGGAGGCTCTATCCTCTTGCTAAAGTTGCAGTGGAGAGTCCATTCTATACAGGCCAGGTAATTGCAGCAGTCATGCAAAATCCTGTGTCAGATTTGGTAATAGGAAATATACCAGGGGTTAAGAATGCGTGTTCAGTGGAAGTTTCCACACAGACTGGTGCAGCTGCTGTAACCAGGGGTATGGCGCATGCGAAGAAAACAGTTGTTCCACTTCAAGTGACAACTGCCGCCGACCTCGTCAATTGCGAGGATGTAATTGCAGAGCAAGCAAGTGACCCTTCATTGGCACTTGTTCGCAAGCAGGCACTTGAGGGTGAGAGTAGAGATCGACATGGTATTGTAACCAGTTATGTCAGGAGGAGAAACAGGTTTTACCGACGTACAGTAAACCCCGATGGGGAAGAGAGGGTTCAGTTTCTCGTACCAGAGAAATACCGACAGGCTGTGTTTACCCTGGGTCATCATTCTATATTAGGGGGTCATATGGGGATGAGGAAAACAATTGATAGGATTCAGTCTCATTTCTATTGGCCAGGTATGGGGAGAGAGATAGGGAGAATGTTGAGGTCATGTGACGTTTGTCAGAAAACGTGTGACAGGGGTCGGGTGAAGCCCGCACCTCTAAAACCACTACCGCTTATCTCAGAATCATTTGAGAGAGTAGCAGTTGATATCGTTGGACCGATTATTCCGAGGGCTACGGACCCCACACTGACAACACACACCCCTACCACACACCCCTTACCACACACCCTACACTGACAACACACACCCCTTAGTAACCACACACCCCACACTGACAACACACACCCCTTACCCCACCTATACACTGACAACACACACCCCTTAGTAACCTCACACCCCACACTGACAACACACACCCCTTACCACACACCCCACACTGACAACACACACTCCTTACAACACACCCCTTACCACACACCCCACACTGACAACACACACCCCTTACCACACACTCCACACTGACAACACACACCCCTTACCACACACCCCACACTGACAACACACACCCCTTACCACCACCATCACTTGCCAAACACACCTACTCCATGACTACGGTAAACACATCGATTATTACTTCCGCAACATATGTACCCACCGACTAAACCAAACCCTTCCACCCCCACCACCTTCATGCATTAGTGATGTATTTACTTCAAGGGGCCGCGTGTTTAGTAATGTGGACGAACTGGGTGCTACAGATTCCTCTAAATTGTGTCACGAAACGGGCTCCCTTGGTGTATACGTGTTGTTTTGTGGCGTCACGTGGAGGAATTATTAGCCTTCATAAATTCGCCAACAAAATCGTACATTACATCTTGGTTCGTGTATATAGCTGTTCAATAAGTCCCTGTAGCCCGTAGGTGAAGGAGATTGAGAAGAGGGACAGTAAGCACGAAGGAAATTAGAAGCAAAAGATCTGAAGAATTGAAAAGAAGTGCCTGGCTCGGGTCACAAGAGGCACCAAAACTCCTGAAAGGGATTCGATTTTTTTTCAGTTTGTTTTGGTCACTGAGAGAACATTACGATGAGGATTAGTATCATGACACGTAGATGTTTGTTGGTAGAGATTACAGACAGTGTGAAATAACCAGTAGCTATCGTGCCGTAACTATAACCTGTAAATTATTAGGAAAAAAATATGGTGAGGGAAAACTTCTTGTGTATACCGTCTTGTCGTCAGTCACTTTCTCGTATTGCCAACTGTACTCCATCTATAAATATTACAACCAGAAGGAGGGATGGGATGTTTGCCTTGATGATGTTAGGTAAGTTGTTGTTGTCCTTGATGTTTGAATGGTTATCTTGGCCTAGTTCTTGATGCTGTTGTTTTAGATGTTCTTCTTGTCCGTCACTTCATATCTTGCCACACACACACACACACACACACACAATATAGGATGAACACAGTAGATATTTCAAATGTTGTGTAAGGCCTGCGCAACCCAACTGTCTTCTGTTTAGTCTAGCCAGCCCGCGTGAGTGCACACAAACACACACACACACACACACAACAACAACACCTAGTAGGCTACACTCTCTTCCCTCTCACTTATGCCTTTCCCGTTTGTAGGTGAATATTTTCATATATAGTCCTAACTCTGAGAAGAAAACAGACCCAACTTAATAAAAAGAAAAATATATACAGACTGGCTTTTTTCTCTCAGCCAGCCAGCCATGGAGGCGTAGAGGACATGAACAAAAACACAACACAACACAGAACACACACACATAAGTACAATTCCATATTCATATCTATATTCCATCTCTTTTTTGCCTGATAATATCTAGGATTCTACTGAAAGAGACGAGACGCAACCAGACTGTCTTTTCCCTCTCATCCTGGAACCAGCCAGCCAGGCGTGGAGGACACCAACACAACACAACACATATACACACACACAGGTACACACGCACATCAACATTCTTCCTCGTGTGAAACTTTCTCTCTGGTTTGTGTGTGAAAAATCTCGGGTCTTACTGCAGCCAGACCATACCATACCCCGCCCTGCTGCCCAGCCCCGACTGCAGGAGTACCCCCTTCCCGACCCACCCAAGTCAACGCCCTATTCCAGCCCCCATCAACATCAAGGTATAAGAAGCCTACCGAAAAAAGAACACATATATATATTCTTATTACATTTCCTTGCTTGCACTTTTTACCTTCGCCCTCTGCCAGCCCTTCATCCTCCACTTCTGATTCGTAACCAATCGGGCATCTTCCAGTTAATTGAAAACGAGTTGTAAACCACAGTCTGGCCAGAGGAAGGATAGAGAAATTGTGCTAGTGTGTGAAAGATGTATTCCTCGAGTTCTTTCACTATTATAGAGGTTTCTGGTTCCTCCAAAAAGTGCCATCAAAACAGGTAACCCAAAGTCTCCCTATGCAGTAAGTTTCTCCATTTTTCGAACATCTTACTCGGTGATTTCAATGCCAGACTCCCCATGACAACTCCTCCAGCCATGACACGCCCACTCACACTCACTTCAAACCGGTCACTCAGAGTCAGAATACCAACTCGCTTTGATTTATATATTGTATAATAACGTTGGAAGTTCAGTAACATATAATTCACGCTCTCTTATCAGTCTTTATCGATGTCAAAATGACAAGTTGTTAAAATTACCTAACTTCATGATTGTGAAAGTTATGTTCTTTATTTCCTGGAAGTTTAATGCAGTCATTTCGGGATTGTATTTATATCTGTATTTTTCCTGCTAATAAAGTCTCACAATGAAGAACAAAAGTTAATCTGTAAATTCTCCAACACCGGTTTGATCTCTGGCTTGTGTGGCTTGTCTCTGTAGATTAATGGTCAAGAAAATGGTGCTGGTGGCAATTCAAACCAGAATATAATGTGATGTCAAACCACCAGACCTCTTGCCTTACTTAGGAATACTTATAAATCAACCATCAATGACTTTGGGAAATAAAGTATAGCACTAAGCCCTGTACGAAATTCATGCTTGGTTGATAAAAGAACATACAGGTTATATTCTACCATAAGCCAAACTACTATACTGTACAAGTGTGTGTGTGTGTGTGTGTGTGTGTATGTGTGTGTGTGTGTGTATGAATAGGGGTGACTCACTGCATTCGCATTATAATTAACACCTCATCGCAGAACATACGGCTACCATCATTTGTTTTTCTTATTATTCAGAGTTACTTCTCCATTTATTGTACATTCCTCTTGATCTGTTTGTTAAAAGATACACACATCACCTGATTATCTATACACACGAGAATAATTTAGACAGACAGCAACCACAGCGGGATGGGATATTCTGCGAACCCAACATCTGTATCAGTAATTAGTAAAATATATTCCTGTCTTCTGTTGACGTCCAAGAGGCCAACAAGATCTTTACGTATACCGACAAGAAACTCGCTAATTATCTGGTTGAATACGTAACCAGTGGGTGTCATCCTTTTTCTCTTGTCCGACCCCCTGTTGTTTGTTTGTATGGTTTGTCCAGGGTTTGTCGTTCCCTTGTCCCTTCTGTCCCCTCCTTGTCCCCCTGGCCCCTCCCCTGCTGCGGCTCACCTTACTCACCACCCACGGAAGTCCAGTCCAGTCAGTAGTGGTAGTGGGATATGCCTTTTCAACAGCACCAGCTCTACCACTTTCCTCACGATCAAATGTTCACTTTCACTGTCCCAACACAGACACAGGCTCGGTTCTAACGCCTAGGGGTAACGTGACACTTCCCGCGCGTCCGTCAGGTGGGGATTTTCACTGGAGAAGACACGCACAACTCAACTCACCATCGGAAAGGGAAGCGGTGCGTAGTGGTGTGTGAGAATGACGAGGAAGGTTTGTTTACCAAGCTGCGTACCTCCCTGCCGACCAGACCTGTGGTGGACGAAGGTTGGGTAGCGTCCCCGTCACCTCCACCTCTACCTGTACACAGTCACCAGTTAGTGTATACCTGGCGAACCTCAATACACTTGTACACACACTCTCCACACTACACACGTGTTCAGATATCTTTCCTTTTACTGGTTGTTACTGTGATTAGAAGTTTAATTTCACAGAAGGTAGCGAAGAGAAGCGGAAAGTGTGATGTTATAGTGTGTTTGGAAGTCTTTCTGCCGTGGCATTGGCTGCGCGGAACTGTGGTGCGCAGGACAGGTGCCAGCTCGAAAAATTATTTCGTACATCATATCATCAACAATGCAACCAATAAAGACACGTTCACCTTACAGTTACGCATTTAGTCATAGACTACTTTTTGTTCACTACTACAATGAGAGTGTGTAGTTGTAGTTTGAGTGTAGAATATTGGTTTTCGTTGCCTTATACGCGCTTTGCAACATCCCTCCCTCCCCTCCCCTCCCCCACACATTGAACTGAGAAAGGCCCAATTTCCGCCCCTGGGGCGAGAATGGAGTGGGCGGGTGGCATATTCCCCAACTGCTCTATCCTTCTAAACTTTCTTTTCTTTTCCAAGACAGCTTACATCAGCTATAGTATAGGCTAAGTTAGTATAAGTTGCATAAATTCATATTAATGTTGCATTATGTTAACTCCAACAAACTAGGAAAAGAAAACGTAACACGCGACTCTCTACAAGGATACAGTTGGGGAATACGGGGACTGGTGATGCATTCTTTGTGTTGTGTGTGTGTGTGTGTGTGTGTGTCAGTGGCGGCACTCACTATCTGGTATATACACACAAGCACAGCTGGCCAAGGTACAATAACACAGGTGTATCAGTGTACAGTATATACAAGAAACTTATCCCCTCCCGACAGTGTCCTATTAGTTTGAAGTTTTTGACAATATATGCATTAATACACTTGACTTCTGGTTCCCTTCCTTCCAAGATAAGTTTGACCCTTCCCTCCACGCCTATATATAGTAAAAATGACCAGCACCATTACCTAAAGCTAACGTGAATAAATGAAGGAGAAAGCATGTTTTTTTTTTTTTTTTTTTTTTTTATTTACACTCAAAGTCATTTCAAGTCGCTATTTATCCTTCATGGTTTATTCTACTGATGATGTCTTGTTCATGAATTATGCCCCAGTGTGTGTGTGTGTGTGTGTGTGTGTGTGTGTGAGTGTGAGTGTGTGTGTGTGTGTGTGTTACAAAATCTTCCTACTCGCTGCAACTCGACCCCATTGTGGTTGTCTGTCATAATCACCTTCTTGGAATCACCATTCACTTAAAAACTATTAACAAGGAACAGAACGTATCACAAAATAATTATTACTCAAATATATATATATATATACATAAACATACATATATACAATAATAACAATCCTCCCTTACCCAAGCCATGTACTATATATTCCCACCACTAAGAACTGTTACTTGGGTTACATGTGCTCCTTCTTTTACCAGGTTTTACAACACGTAGCAAAACATTCATTATACGTGACGTCCACACTATACTGTCTAGCAATCCAGGAAATTCACTCTTGTTTGTTACCTTCACACGGCAGAGCGTCGACCCCTGTACATGTCACAGCATAAATAAGGGAGTAGACCATGCAGTGTTGGCAAATCTGGAGCAAAATCATTCCTCCAAACTATTCCAGGTAACAGCACGCCAACTATTTATATTCATTCGGTCCTGTTTCCTGGCATACTTTGGTGGAATCAAGAAGCTCTAATGTAGCAAAATGTATTATACCCTTAATTCTATGTGATCTGATTATAATGAAATGGGTAATACGGTGTTGGAAAATTAGAGAATAATTGATTCCTCCAAACTATTCCAAGACACAGATTACTTACTTGAATTTGATGGACTTAATCTATTTCTCAGCTAACTTTGGAGGATACTTTATGTTGGCACGTGCCGAAAGTATAGTACCCACTAACACATCATAAGTAACATCCATCCCCCCGCCCCCCACCAGGGGGCGCGAGTCCCTGGGAATGGCTTCGGTCACCCGGGCAATACCACACCCTCACACAACACACACAACTACACATTTTTTCATCACCGAGGAATGATTCTCCGGCTGTCATTTCTCGGCTTCTTCTTCTAGCCGGAGACATTGAAAGCAATCCTGGACCCATAAACAAATACACATGTCCGACATGCTCTAAACCCATCACATCAAGTAGGCAGACAAAGGGTTCAGTTCAATGCAACTCTTGCAAGAACTGGACCCACTTATCATGTACAACATTAGCATCCATGAAACACTACACAAACACATGGACCTGTTCCACATGTCCCTCACCCCTTCCATCACTCCCACCTCCACCACCCTCTCCATCACTCCCACCTCCATCACCCTTACCAACACCCACACCTCCATCACCCTTACCAACATTCCCACCTCCATCACCCTTACTTCCAACTCCAACAACACCTCCACCTCCACCTCCTTCCCCCCCACACTCTCCTCTCCCCCGTGCAGCAGCACCTAACACACACCGCACACATAACATTAACATACTTCAACTAAACATAGATGGCATAAACACCAAAAAACAAGAACTCACACACTTCATCATACAACATAATATACACATTGCCATCTTACAAGAAACAAAACTACGCAACACAAACAAAACACCTACATTCACCAATTTCACCACCATCAGACAGGACCGGGCCAACGGCAATGGCGGTGGACTCATCACCCTAGTCCATAAATCCCTTAATTATATAGTAACCAGTGCGGAACTCAAATCCCTCCTCCCCCACCACGACACCACCACAGAAATTCAAAGCATTAAAGTCCGCACTGGTAAATCATCCAATATCTCAATAGTTAATTTATACATCCCCCCCCAAACCAGCCCAACAGTTCCCCAAAACTTCTCCCCCCAGCTACATCTGATCACCAACCAACCTGACCTCATCCTGGGTGGTGATTTCAACGCCAAAACGTCGGCCTGGTACGTCAACAACCCCGACACAGACAGAGGGCTTGAAATCCTTGCACAAACAGACAACCTCATCTCATTAAACAACCCACATCAACACACTCATATCCCTCACCAAGCCCTCTTCCAACCATCCTCTCCCGACATATCCTTTTGCTCTCCCAACCTCGCCCCCAGAACATCATGGAGAGTGGTCAGAACCCTAGGCTCTGACCACCTTCCAATCATAATCACCACTAAAACAAGAATCACCCCAGTTGGCCACAGACACACATACACAAATTACAAAAGTGCCAACTGGGAAACCTTCACTATGGAAACAGAACAACACTTCGAAACACTGAACAGTACACCCATCACAAACATCAACACAGCTGTTCAAAAATTCAATACAATTATACAAAACGCAGACAAACAGCACATCCCTAGAGGTAACAGAAGAAAACACAACCCCAACTTCACAACAGAAATTCAAGACCTCATCAAACAACGTGACACTCTTAAACACACATCCCCAACTCCTCTTACACAACACACAATAAACCAAATACAAGCACTAAATACACAAATAAACAACAAAATTAAAGAACAAAAAACACTTAACTGGCAAAGTTTTGTCAACACACTTAACCACACAACCAACACCAGCAAACTCTACAAAACACTAAACAGCATCACACTGTCCAACAGCAACACTACACAATCACATGCAGCCATCACAACAACAGACACTATACCCTCTAACAAACAACAAGCAAACACACTCATCCAACATTTTTCGCACGTCAGCCACCTTCACCCTCACCCTGAAGACAGACGAGTCATTAGACGCAAGAGACGTTTCCCCACTGACCCAGACTACACACCATTCACAAATCATCAGACAAATCACATCATTCACAACATAAAACACTCACCTGCCTGTGGTCCAGACAACATCAGTAACATACACCTTAAACACCTTGGACCACAAGGCATACAAGCACTCACTAACATAGCAAACTACAGCTACTCACACAACACATTACCCAACATCTGGAAACATGGAAACATTATCACCATCCCCAAACCAAATAAAGACCCCACACTACCCTCATCACACCGTCCCATCACCCTCCTTTGTACCCCCTCCAAAATCACTGAGCGCCTCATCATTAAACTAATCACACCACACATCCCCCTTGCATCTTCACAACATGGCTTCAGACCGCTACACTCAACAAACACCCTTCTTACAGACCTCACACAAAGAATTTTTGATGGCATCAACTCAGATAGACCCCCACACAGAACACTCTTAGTTACATTAGACATTAGTAAAGCATTTGATGCCATCCCCCGCCACAACCTCACAAACAAAATATACAACACAAACATGCATAATAACACCAAAAGATGGCTGGCCAGCTTCTTGGGAGGAAGAATAGCCCATGTTACATTTGCTGGTCAGTCATCTAACATTAAAAATTTCACCAATGGTGTCCCCCAAGGCTCTGTACTCTCACCCACCCTTTTCAACCTATACATGCACGACATACCAACACCCCAGGCACCACAAATACACATAGCCTCCTACGCAGACGACATAACACTCACATGTACACACAGAAACGCAGACACAGCCACCCTCATCCTCCAACCCTACCTCAACACACTCAATGCCTGGTTCACCACAAACAGACTTAAAATAGCACCCACCAAGTCAACTGTCACCCTTCTCACCAACTGGAACGCAGAACACCGCTACACACCACACCTCACCATAAACAACACACCTATACCACACACACACACACCCAAAATACTTGGCATAACATACAATACATCCATGACATTCAAACAACATATTACGACCATCAAAAACAAATGCATGCAAAGACTTAAAGCCCTCAGATCACTTGCCAGCACAACATTCGGACATAACAAGGAAACCACAACCACAGTATACAAACAATATATTCGATCAGTGATGGATTATGCAAGCCCTGCCTGGGCTTCAAACCTCACTGAGACTCATCACAACACCCTTCAAACCATACAGAACAGAGCCCTAAAGACAATCACAGGCTGCACAGCTACCACACCCACAGACCACCTACACTACGAAACCAAAGTCCTCAAAATCAAGGATCACCTTGACATGAGAGGCACACAAACACTTGCTGCAGCCTCCACAAACCCACACCATCCACTACACTACATGGCACAACACCCACACATGCCAAGGAACATCAAAACAACACCCAGTACACGATACCACACACAAATACTATCATCTCTTACACCCTGCCCACCCCAAACCAATCTCCAGAAACACATCCATACTCAAATCACTCATCAATCCATCCAAACACTCAAAAATAACACTCAGCTACATGCACGACCTCCTGACATCCACCCATCCGAATCCTCCCTTCCCCGTGAGGACAGAGTCCACCTGGCCAGGCTGCGGTGTGGCCATCACCCGGCCCTTCTGACTTATCAGAAGAGGCTGGATGGAGCCATTGTGGATGCCTGTCCAGGATGTAACACAGCACCCCATTCTATTAAACACATCATTGAAGACTGCAACGCACACAACCACACTCGCCAACAACACAACATACACTCTCTGAGGGCACTGTGGGAAAGCCCGGTTCAGGCCATGACCTTCCTCAGGAGCTCGGGGCTGCTCGGCCAGACAGCTTGAGGAACTTCAACAACAACAACAACAACATCTCTAACTGTCTCTGTGGTGCAATAACATCAGCGGGAAGAGAGTCATTATACAGAGTGAAAACAATGTATAGAATATAACAGTATATTTTCTTGAGCCCTTTAAGCTGTACCGTAAAAGTGTTGGCAATATTGCATCTCTAAACACATCATGACAGTATTCTAAAGCCAATAAACAAACCGATTAGGTATGTTTTCCTCTTCTAATAACTCCACTTAATCCCGATCCTAATCAGTTCAATCCATCGCCGTGTTGGGGAGGTAAAATAAGTTGGCTACAGACCAGGTGTGAGTACAGAGATACAAAGATACAAACAATTATAATCTTTAATCAACAAAATGTTACAACCTTGCCAAAAATATGTGTTTATATTGTAAGCATACAAAATCATACAGGGCATTCTCATACCCAGAGAGCGTAACATTTAAAAGTAATATTCTAGAGCAGCCAAAGTTATGAAGTGGAGATTAATCTATACCTTGAGTTATATGATTGAGTACATACCGTATATACTGTACAGGTGTTATGACCAGTTTCAAGCCTCACTAATGAAAGTGTACCAAAGTAGATATAAGAAAGTCATATTAGGAACCATCTGCAGAGAGAACACTTGTAGCATATTGTGCCACGTGTTGGACGCCCCAAGGACCCACCACATGCAGGTTGGTACCACACACTCTTGGGTTGATGTGGACGTTGTGAAGCTCAGCCACACCAGAGGAACAGGCAGCTGCCCCATCTCCAGTGCTGCTCAGTTTTCCAATCCAGTATTCATTGCCAGGCAGCGAGTTACCATCCCAGGCAAAGCTGTCAACGAGTAGAGTCCCCGGAGGCACAAGTTCATGTAGTGCCCGACGGGAGAAGTGGAGGATGACTGATGTGCCTGGAAACACTTGGCCATTACCAACACCCTGGCATTTGTCTGCTCCTATCCAGCTGAAGTCAACGTGACCAATGAAGGACGTGTCGCTAATTTTTAAAGCATCACCCCAGGCATCGACAAACATGGCATCCTGATGAGGTGAAGCCCGCCACACCCCCAGCCCCAGTCCTACCACATGTACATATGCCTTCTTCCCCATCGCCTTGGCTCGGGCACCAGCCTCTGCCAGAAGGGCCTCAGCTGTCAACTGCATACGGGACTTGTAAACAGATATATTGAGGTATGTATTCTTGTTGACCTCCATGAAAGCATTATCACCGGGTGAAATGTCCTGCCACAGTGGGAGTGTCTTTCCCCACATTCGTGCCCACAAGTGTTGGAGTTTAACAGCTCCAGCCTGGCCAGAACCATAACCTCGATCCTGGGTGTTTTGTGTAGGAGTCACCAGGCAGTCCTCCCACTCCATCCGCTCCTTCTTCTTCATCCGGGCACCCACCATGCCAACGATGACACCCTCCTCCTGGAAGCTGCCCACCTTCCCCGGCACACCCTTGTTGGTTCGGTTACCATCGTTCACAAAGTATGAATATGAAGACACAGAAAGGAGGGCAGAGAGCTTCATCTCATCGTAACTGAGATAATCATAGAGTTTGAGTGGTGCCATCTCTTGTTTGGTGCCTATCTTGTCAAAGCCACCTCTGCCCCTGGTGCCATCCCTCAGCTGGTACTGGTCATCCCTCCCAAAGAAGGTGAAAGGTCTCTTACGCAGCAACCGGTCTACCAGGCCAACCAAGTCCAAGTCAGAGTACACTGCCCTGGGGGATACCATATACAATTTTATCGTACTACCTTTTAAGATAAGAATGCCTTTCAGACCTTTTTATTGTCCTTTCCCTCCTAGTTCTATAATCAGCTCTCCCTTTGGACAATACCCTTGTAATTATCACTTTCTTTGTTTTTCTTGTCTCTCATCTTCACCCTCCCCTACAGTCCTCACCTTGGCCCTCCTAGTGACGACAACAATGAGGTCCAGCCTGCGACACAATGGTCTGTCTATCGCGGTCCAACACCCACCACACTTTCCCTCACCTCACACTGACACCTGCCCTTTACAGATTCATATTTTACTACAATATCTCCCCAAACAACCAATGAAGCCCTCAGAGGGAGATTTCCCATGGTTACGATGTACACTTGTTTGGGACTGTATATTAGCATACAATAGGGTACACTACTATTACTACTACTACTACTACTACTACAATTACTACTACTACTGTATCTACGACCACAACACCCCACACTACAAACTCACCTCTCCACCGTGTTTCCTTGGGTCTTCTTGTAGTGTAGGAAGGCAGCAAAGAGCGGGAGACAACGTTGGTGGAGCAGAGGGTAGGCAGAGTTGATGTGATCAGTCAGTCTTTCAGCACTCCGACCCTTCTGTTTGGATGGAGGAGATAAATGTTGATTGGTTACAGAGAGTGAAGGAGTTAATTTGTGAATCATTGTATATATATATCTATCTATACTTATCTACCTGTTGATAGTACACAATATTTGTCTATCTCACTATTTACTGCACATCTTGTTTTCCATCTATTATAATATATACCTGTGTCAGTGTTATCGTACTCATTTGAAAGTGTCTCTCTCTCTCTCTCTCTCTCTCTCTCTCTCTCTCTCTCTCTCTCTCTCTCTCTCTCTCTCTCTGACCTTGAGATGCGTCTTGACCCTTGCCGTGTTGATGGGGAAGGCGCCTGGGAACGACTCACTGGCCTCCATGAAGTGCTTGAGGTCAGTGGTTGGTGGAGGTGGAGTGACGGTCCGTGCCTCCTTCAGGTAATCCAGGACCTCTGTTGCCTCACCTCGCCACAGCCTCAGCGCCTCGTCCTCTCCTCCTCTTTTACTCTCTGCCATTTCGCTGCTGTTACCTGTTTGTATAGATGTGTTTGTGTCAGTGATTTATTCACACACACACACACACAGAATAGGACTTACATGTTCATAGGTACACATGTTTTGACTCTAACCATCACGTATTTTGATTATAGTGGATTTCGTGACATTTGCAGATATCACATTACTGACACTCTCCCTGTATAAACAAGCACACGTGCTCTAATACACTTACGTACACTTGTAAGGCTGTATGACACACACACACACACACACACACACAATGCTTCACGTGGGAAGAAACTGACTGGGAGTATTGACGTGGGAGTTTGAAGTGCGAAGGAATATATATATATATATATATATATATATATAGAGAGAGAGAGAGAGAGAGAGAATTTAATAGACGAGACCTGATGATATGTGTGAGGAGAAGACTGACTGGTGCGAGTGCTATGAGAGTGTGGCGACATTAACAACAACGACGACGACGACAGAGGTTGAGCGGTAATGTGGTGTAACGTTGGTCTGTCTCCCTACACCTGAACGTATGGCAGCCACCGAGTTGAAAGGAAAACATTGCACTGTAGTCATGATACCAATGTCCCGGCCATCTCATGTAACTTTTATTATTATTATTATTATTATTATCATTATTATTATATAAGCAGGTACAGTAGTTTTGTATCGTATTACTACCGCCTGTCCTCTTAATAATCCATTGTATAATTTCTGTTCGATACAGTTGCACCAAAGTATATAGACTGACAGATATAGCATACACAGGAACTTCGTAAATATTGGTGGAGTTCATTAAAAGGTATTAAATATTATGTGCATGGTTGACTCACAGGTGTCATTATATTGCGTGCTTCCTGTCTCAGTCCATATAATGTTTTTAACACAATGACTCACTGGTGTCATTAAAAGTGCTTCCTGTTTCAGTCCAAATATTGGTTGTTATATTATTGGCCACAAGAAGTCGTACACACGCTGTTGTTTTCCAGGGCTTACAACATATAGAAAATGTAAGACTAATTGTAATTGCAATACAACATTATTAATAGGTTTGTTGTTTTATAATAATCGAGTCACTTGGTGTACCATTCATTGCAGTTCTTTCACAATAATGAGCTCTCTTTCCATATAGCCTGTGTAAGAATTCCTACGGCCAATTGTACAATATATAAAATGTACATCGTGCCAGTATGAGTGGGGAAGTCTTTGGAAATGGCATTATCTTTGCATGACAGTAAAATAAAAGGCACACACCAATTTCTTCGTTATATAAACCGGTATTTTTTATTATTGCATCACCTTTTGTAATCACCTATAAGAGAAACATTCGTACTGTACCTACCGGATCATAACATTAGTAAGTACAAAAAATTAGTCCATTTTAGCACGTCTCTAGTGACACATAGTGGATAATATTATATACATATCTTACAAACAATTGAGGGATCGGGAATGGAACGTGTGTTTGTTTGTATGGGCTGCCCACGGTCGAGTTAGTACTAACTCGACAGTGGAGCTGCCAAGACTCCCAGTGACGGCCATGACTCACTTCAGTATTGCCACCACCCGACTCCTCTACACAACTCACGGCTATCGTCAGTCATTACTTAAGTTCTTTGGGTCAGTGGGAAGCCTCAGATATCCGTGGAGTTTCCAGCCTACAAAAGTACTCTCTGTTGCTTCTGGCAGTCAGGTATTTATAAAAAAAACTTACCGTGCTAATGCCTTAAAGTTCATTCACTAGTGCAAGCAAGGAGTGCATTTCACGAGTGACTGAAACTTACTAAAGTTTTGTTTACATCAGTTTTCTCTATTACAAGGATCGCAGTAGAAAACGGATATTACTTACATGGCTGACTTACATATTATACTAAATAGTGTTTAATAATATTGTTATGTTATACACCTTTCAGAGAGACAAGGAGTGCATGGGAAATACTTCTGGGAGAGCAATGGAAAACAAGGGGAAAGAGGAGCATGAGAGGAGCATGGAGGAGCTACTTGGGGAGCACTTGTCCAGCCTAGCGGAGGTGGAGGGGCCGCCCAGAGTGACTGTAGAGGAGTTGGTGGCCAGCAGTGAAAAGTTCCCCGTAGCCTTCCCTGTACAAACCGCTAGAGTCTCCACGCTTCAGGTAATACGAGCAAATATCCAAAAATTAACTACTGTACTTTAACCCAAACACATTAGCATACGTCATAGATAATCTATATAGCTAGAAGACGATTTAACTCTTTGACTGTCAGTAAATTCTTCTCAGCTAATCCTTTCCCATCAACAGAAGTCTGGCCATGACAAGGACAAGTTGGAGGAACAGATCAACTCGGCCTACCCACTGATACACGAGAAGGTCCTGCCCCTCCTTGCTGCCTTCCTACACCACAAACGCATTCACGGCAGGAAGAAGGAGAGGTGAGTTGCTGGCTGATACGGTATCGACTTGTATAGGAACAGTTTCGTTAGCATAATTTTATGTAATTTTGTACGTGAAAAAAAAAAAAAAAAAAAAATATATATATATATATATATATATATATATGCTTGTTCACAGCGTCATTACCAATACAAATATTCTTTGACTTGATTAATTCTAATACTTTGATCAATTCTGCATCAGGAAAGTTAAATACACCAATCTATATTTATAAGTAACTACAGTATACCTATAACTATTCATTAATAACTGTGACTATAACAATCCCCCAAATCAGTAACCACAATTACAATTACTATCTGTTTAGGAAGCTGTATGAGAATCTGGATGTGATGGGTCTGGTGGACCGTCTGGTGGCCAAACGTCCCATCGTCTTCTTCACGGAGCGAGACTCTTACATACTGAGGGATGGTACTCTGGGTAGTGGTGACTGGTATGACATCGGACACAGCAGGGAGCGTCCAGGTCTCACTTTGTCTGACTACATATCCTATGACGAGGTAAAGTTGTCGGCGCTCCTCTGTGTCTCGTCTCAGTCTCCCTTCATCAACGACGGCAGTAGACATAACCGTGGTGTCCTCGGGGCCCCTGGCACGTTCCAGCCCGAAGGTGTCATCGTGGGAATGGTTGGAGCCAGGCTGGAGTTGCCAGGGGTCATGGAGTGGCAGGATTGTGTGGTGACTCCAGAACAAAACAGTAAGAAACAAGGTTACGGACCAGACCCTCCACCACGCCAAGGACTCATGAAGGAATGGGGACGCTTTTGGGGAACTGTACTACCCACTTGGGACCAGGTTCAGAAGGCTCCCAAAGACGACTTCATTTCACTGTCTCCAAAAAGAATGTTGAACATTAATGTGTACAAGGCCAGAATGCAGCTGTCTGCCGAGACTCTGCTGGCGGAGGCTGGGGTGAGGGCAAAGGCAGTGGGACTGAAGGCGTATGTGCACGTGGTGGGACTTGGACTGGGAGTGTGGCAGCTCAGCTCACAACAGGAACAGATATTCGTAGACACTTTTGGCGATGCACTCAAAGTTGTCGATACATCTTCCATCAGTGATGTGGATTTCAGTTATATAAATTGCACGACGTGTCAAGAAAGTGGAGACGGCGAAGTGTTTCCCGACACTGGGGTGACACTCCACTTCTCCCGCCGGGCCCTCCACGCCCCCGTCCCCTCTGGCACACTCCTCGTCACTAACTTCGCATGGGACGGCAACTCCCTACCCGGCAACGAGTACTGGAAGGGGATGTTGTCGTCCTCTGGAGACCCTGCAGCGGCCTGTTCGTCAGGTGTGGCTGAGCTCCACAACTCCATGATTAACCCGAGGGTCTGTGCTGCCAACTTGCACGTGGCCTCACCCACAGGAATCGAGCACGTGGCAGAGTACGCCCGCCGCAAACTGCACGAGGCACGTACTGCTACTCAGTGAATGGTTGAAGACACAGCATCAGTCACAAAGAATAGTCACATGTTGTATACTGAGAGAACAAAACACATTTCCACAATGACAGAGTGTGTGAGGTTATTATCGCACTAAGTAGAAATCCAACTATATTTGCTACACCAACACTAATATCATTATTACTTCTAAAGAGAGGATATTTGTATTATCCAAAAGCTTCTAAATATACTGTTTTAAATATACTGATAACATGGAAACTTATATGTGCAGTACAGATGTATTTTAGTTACCATATATGCTAAATAGCAGTGAATGAAAACTGTTATTGTATATATTTACATTATTACTTTAACTAATTACTATTATAAAATCTCCATTCCATTTTTATAACACGAATATGAGAATCTTAGTCTTGTGTTTAATATTCCCAACGTGTACAGTACATTATAGGCATAAGCAAAAGAATGAAAGACGCAAATTCACTCACATCAACTATTATAATATCATCGTTCATTACATATGTATAGACTGGCTAATCCAATATGACCCACTTTGATATGGTCAGTAGACATATCAACATAAACATTGTAAAGAAAATGTGAATTTATGGAAAAAACACTTATTTATGTATACTAATATTCTGTGTGGGAGTTTAATTGGTAAACCCAGAGGTATTTCCGAGAGTAGTATAATGGCTCCTAAGTTACTTCACTGTTACGCGTACCTTTCTAAAAATCTGTTTTATATAGATTGTGATGGCAACTCTTGCCGTTTATATTTTTTTAGCTACTCCAAGCTAAATGATTATAGTCAGAATCTTTTGTACTTAACTTTTGAATAAGATTAATTCTTATCTATATTAAAATCAGTATATCAATAATATTATCATTTGTGTATATCCAGAGGAGCTTATAATAATAAACATAGAAATTCCGTTGTGTGGCAACTCCTATCGGCTCTGCCAGAACACGATATTTCTAGTCAGTGTGTTCATCAAAGAATTCCTATCAACAATGTTTTACTACGCCAGTGTGATTTCACCACCCTAACTCACAGGATATTATTAACATACCACTGTGGACGAATTATCTCGGGTATGGAGCAACAGGACCAAGGAAAAGCTGAGTGTGTGTGTAGTGTCAATTCATGGTGCAACACACGCTGGTACCTGGTGCAGTGCTTCCATTTTAGGGTAAAATACCCTAAACAAGGAAAATTAGAACCTCTTTAGAGTAGTGTTTAGGGTAATGCCTAGTTTGGGGTAATTTTAGGGTAATTCATTCATTTAGACAAAACATCTTATATAAACGTGTCAAGATCTATCGATAATTAAGAATAGTACACAAAACTATTGTAGACTACTGAGTGTTGAGTAACTTGATACTGGGAGGAGTTGAGCCTCTTTCACCTGCTGGGTTGTACCAAGAATTACTGTGTCCAACTGTACTTATTATCCTTTACTAATATTTGGCATAGGCTGTATCTATGTATAATTTATATGTTTTTTTCCTTTGCATCATTTGCAAATATTGCACATACCAATTAATAGTAATGTCTCTTCTGAGTGCCAGATACTATAGTCCTTTTATAAAAACTTTTTGTTTTCTTTCTGTGCAAAATATCCATTGAATTTGTAATAAATATGTAATGAAAATCAAGGTGTTTGAAAGATGTATGACCCAAATGAGGGTTAGTATTATTTCTAAACCACACTAAATTTTATTAAACAAATTAAGAAAAGTATTTTTAAGGGAAGTTATTTAACAGCTAGAGAACATAATTATGTTAACTTAATTGGTAAGTTTATTTTCTTTCACTTAAGAACATTGAGCTCTTTACATATGTAATCTATATTAGTTTATCTTATATATGATCCTAAATGACTATGTGTAATAATGCATTACATTATTCTAAGTTACGATGTTGCCGACTATTTAGAGGAATACAGACAGTACTTAGTAATTTAGGGTAAAACTGGCTCGATTCTAGGGTAATATTTTCAGAGCTCATGGAAGCCCTGGCGACTGACGTGGTGTTGGTGGTGGTAGAGGGCTATAAAGGCTTTAAGGCGCCAGCTGTCTGACTATGACTGTGTGCCGGAATGTGTGTGTTTACATGACTTACTACGTTTAGTGTGTACAGTGTTGGGTGTGACTAAAGTGTGTGTGTGTGTGTGTGTGTGTGTCTTGCCAGTACCGTCATCATGCAGAGAGCAGTCAACAACTTCATCACTAAAGTCACAGGGTGAGTCGCATGACATATTGATACTTGGGGTCTCGCTCTAGGTACAGTACAGGACAGGGAGAAGGAACAGTCGAATACTTCCTTTATGATGACAAACAAAACTCAACCCATTTTAATTAGCAGCAAAATATTAGTTATATTTACCCTCTATGGACCATATAATTAGTATAACTTAACGTGTCAAAATACGTGGCACACTCATTTATAACTTACTTTGTAGGCTATTCATGACCTTGAGTGTTCTGTTGTCATTCTTTGTTTTCCATAATTTTCAACGTGGGTTACTTATCATTTCAGTTAATTAATCAGATATAGCAAGAATAAAATTAATAAACCGTGAGACCAGACTGTAAGGATTCCATAATTATAATCTTGGATAATATTATAAACACAAACACTGACACTTACTTGTACAGTTGGACACAGGAATTCGTGGTACAGTCCAGGTGGAATATACTTATCCCTTTTCAGTAACCAATTACTTTTGTCTGGTATTTAATTATCATTGCTATCTCACACCATAGCTTCTTCCTTTGGTATATATATATCTTTTTGGTGGCAAAGGAATTTCATACTTGTAGAAGCTGAGCATTTTCCACGATTTTCTGTTTCCAACTGTACATTACCTGCCCGTGTCACGTATCAGAGACGTATGTAATGTAGGCTAACCATAACATTACAGGAGCTTATATCCTTGTTATTCGCAGAGAGAATTTTATTATAAGCAAACAATGTCATCCAAATGTTGAGCCCATTTTCACATAGGATATTATCTCCCCTGGTACTAACCCAACAGTCAGTACCCATTCATTTCACACTTTCCTCTGTGCCGTATGCCCATTAAATTTATCTAATTCTGACGATTTCATTTGGGAAAGTTTTTAATACATCCCCTTGTAAGTGTATATCCCACGCCTTATCATCGTTAAGCCCTCAAATCCCTTCTATAGATGTGTGATAATATCGTTTGAGTTCTATAGTGTTTGTCTGTCGGTGTTACAGGAGTCGAGGAGGTAACGAGGACGCCCCCAACCCCGAGGACCTCCTTAGGGACCACCTGGGTGAGCTGTCAATGGTGGAGCAGCCGGGGTGGGTAACGCTGGAGGAACTGATTGAAAAGAGTGAAAGCTTCCCCATCCCCTTCCGCGTACAGACAACAAGAGTCGTCACCCTCCACGTATGTTATATGTTCCGTATAGCTAACTGATATTAATATCTAGTCCAGTGACAAGTCAGAGTCGAAGCCATAATTTCTAGCTTTTATAATCTACCAACTTTACAAACTTGGTATCTTGTTTTCAATCCATGAATCGTCCCCATCAACAGAAGTCTGGCCATGACAAGGACAAGTTGGAAGAACAGATCAACTCGGCCTACCCACTGATACACGAGAAGGTCCTGCCCCTCCTTGCTGCCTTCCTACACCACAAACGCATTCACGGCAGCAAAATAGAGAGGTAGGTAGGCAAATGTGTACACGGCACCATAAGGGAGAGATCGGTGCCTGTACACTCGATTAAAAAAAAGGTGTGCAGGTGTAACTTATGTTGTCCCGGATGTTTTTTCCTACTGCCAGTCGTCAGAATAGTTCGTGGAAGGAGTGAGTGCACCAATAATTTGTTTACTCAGGTGTATACAGTCAGTCGGTAGCTAACTTGTATTTCTCTTTGTGTGCTGTTTACATATTGACAAAACCTTACGTGTAATATATGAACCCCGTAAAAGTAGAAAACTTTTTTTTTTTTTTTCGTATACGCTTCGGAAAGTAAATAAATACATACAATATAGTTGTGAACGTGAAACTAAAGTTTACAACTCTAGTGGATTGTGGGTATATAGGCTATAGGGGGAAGTTGTATACACCACAGAAAGTAAAGTAAGCGATAGAATTTATATGGGAAAGGGTAATTAAATTTTCTCATTTCCTGAACACTACAGGAAATAAAACTAGTATTATTTAGGACATCAAGAAGAGGTAGTACAATGTTTCTCCTTTTGTACACAACAGGAGGCTGTATCAGAAGACTGACCTGCTGGGATTGGTGGAGCGACTACTGAAGAAGCGACCTGTGGTCTTTGTCAACTCGTATGACAGGTACTACCTTTGGGACAAGTCAGAGGGCTGTGGTGGATTTGAAGTAATCGGCACAAACTCTGAAGAGAAACCCCTCATTCTCGCTGACTATATGAGTTATGACGAGATGAAAATTTCAGCCCTCCTTTGCGTCTCATCACATTCTACGTTTATCAATGATGGCAGAAGAGAGAACCATGGCATCCCTGGTGATTCTGGTTCTTTCCAACCAGACGGTGTAATAGTGGGTATGGTGGGCCCCAGGATGCACAGGGAAGAGGTCATGGAGTATCAGGATATTGTCATCACACCACAACAGAACAATAAGGCACGAGGGTTCGGTAAGAACTCCTGCCAAAATAGCGTTGTCAAGATCTGGGAACAAGTATGGGAGACAGAACTACCCACCTGGCATGAGGCACATAAGTCTTCTGAGGATACCTTCCTTTACTTTAATCCTCAAATAATTTTTAATAAAGGTGTCTACAAGGAAAGGATACAGATGTCAGCCGAGATCCTATTGATGGAGGCTAGTGTAAGGGCAGGAGCAGTTGGTCTACAAGCCTACATACACGTGGTGGGGCTGGGGTTGGGAGTTTGGCGTTTCTATCGTAACCAAGAACAACTTTATGTCGAGGCTTGGGGTGATACTCTTAAGGCCATTGAAACACCCAACATTGCTCACGTGGATTTCAGCTGGATCGAAGTAGACAACTGCCATGGTGTAAAGGACGGCGAAGTGTTCCCTGGTACAAACATTACCCTACACTTCTCTCGTCGAGCATTACACGCACGGGTTCCCTCTGGTACGCTTCTGGTGACCAACTTCGCGTGGGACAGCAACACCTTGCCTGGCAACGAGTACTGGCTGGGGAGTCTGACGTCTTCTGGTGACCCGGCGGCTGCTTGCTCGTCAGGTGTGGCGGAACTTCACAACACCTTCATCAACCCTCGTGTTACATCAACAAACTTGCACATAGTATCTCGCCATGGCATCGAACACGTGGCCAAGTATGCTCAACGCTTAGAACAACAACAACAACAACGATGACAACAACAGATCAAAGATGTCAGTGAAAGTATACAAATAGAACAGAGAGCACCATCTTAGAACACAACCAATAATTATTAATGTTTCTATTGCCTCTGCTTTTGTTTCTAAGTCAATGCCTCAAGGACTGACCGGTGCAGTCCTAACCAAAGAGAAAGAAATTTTGACAGACATAATAATAAAGGACTGGGGTGGCACATTACAAGGAGCTAAATCATAACATGAATATATATCTGACGTGTACTCTGTTGTTAAGAGGTGTGTTATAAGGCTACTAAATACTCCAAACTATACCCTGTTGTTAAGAGGTGTGTTATAAGGCTACTAAATAGGCTACTCCAAACTATGCTACAAAATAGATAACTTAGTCTTGTTCTGGCATAGTTTGGAGTAATCAGTAGCCTCCAATATATATACCAACATTGAGAACCCAGTTTAAAAGTATAACGTGACTATCTGTAAATATGAAGAGTGAAAAGTGGGATCCAAGTGTTGTGGCAACGAAACGAACTATGTATAGCCGACCACTTCAGTTTTCCCGGAATAGTGTTGAAATGTTTAGTCCGTCTGTTCATATTGGTTTAAAGATAATTTGTCCTAATATTGGTTCGAATATTGATGATTCTGATATTGGTTCGAAGATTGATGGTCCTGATATTGGTTTGAATATTGATGGTCCTAATATTGGTTCGAAGATTGCTTGTCCTAATATTGGTTCGAAGATTGCTTGTCCTAATATTGGTTCGAATATTGATGGTCCTAATATTGGTTCGAATATTGATGGTCCTGATATTGGTTCGAATATTGATGGTCCTAATATTGGTTCGATTATTGATGGTCCTAATATTTTTGAGTCAGTGTACAGTCGTAGTCGAGTGAGCTTATAATAATTGTAAGTACCAAAAGGAAGAAGAAAAAAATGAATAAAAAGATTCTTGTGACAATTTCTGACTGAAACTGGATGGATGGATGGATGAATATACAGGTATATGGATGTTGGTTTAATGTCAATCGTCTACAATGATAATTAATGTATGGATGGATGGATGGATGGATATATGGATGTTGGTTTAATGTCAATCGTCTACAATGATAATTAATGTATGGATGGATGGATGGATATATTATATAGATGTTGGTTTAATGTCAATCGTCTATAATGATCATTAAGGTAGTACAGAAGTGATAGTTTCCATGTAATTAAGGTCAAAGGAAGGCGCTACCCCTCACAACTGGTTTACTGTGGTTTTGTTGACTGAAGTGTGAATATACTTTTAGGAGTGTGGATAAACACTACCAGGTATTTATGTTGATGTTTTTCTTTGTTTTTTAAAGGAGAATCTGTGATTGGGGAGGAACCAGATATATAATGCCAATAACTAAATATGTACAGTTCCTAGAGGAGGTCTTATTGTGAATTAGTGGTGCACGGTCTGACGCTTTTTTTTCTCACATTGATAACATGATTACTTTGAACTGAAACTGACAGATCTGCTAGGAGATATTTTATGAAGTAATCAAAGTGTTAGATTAGTGTGCCAAACATTTTCAACTTAACTTCAAAGAACAACAATAGACTGCATGTACTTTTACTCAATTTCCACTTGGGGAGGAATTGCTATAATATTTGAATGTATAGATAGACGAACGTAGACCTAAATAGTATATTGAGTTTAAATTTATACACATTACCTATATATCTTTTTATTGTTTGTTAAAAGCTTTATATATATTTTTCTTGAAATAAACATTGCGTTTTGCAAAAAGATTATTTACTTGTTTATTACCATTTCTTTACATGCCTTGTTCTCTTCATAGCCCTCTATATGATTTGTTCATGGCCCTCTATGATATCCTCATGGCCCTCTATATGATTTGTTCATGGCCCTCTATGATATCCTCATGGCCCTCTATATGATATGTTCATGGCCCTCTATGATATCCTCATGGCCCTCTATATGATATGTTCATGGCCCTCTATGATATCCTCATGGCCCTCTATATGATATGTTCATGGCTCTCTATGATTTCCTCATGGCCAATACTTCGTCTTCTTCATGGTTTACGATTTATTCATGGTCCCTCTGTGTTGCTAATGGTCCTGTACACCTCGTTCCATCCTACTCCGATTTCTTCTTCATTTGATCACCGTTGGAGAAAACCTTACGTACTGTGGCCGCGACAACAC
Source organism: Petrolisthes cinctipes (assembly GCA_033782935.1). Lineage (NCBI taxonomy): Eukaryota > Metazoa > Arthropoda > Malacostraca > Decapoda > Porcellanidae > Petrolisthes > Petrolisthes cinctipes. Next base: position 59,416 of record JAWQEG010002206.1, on the reverse strand, counting down.
AACGCATAACGTAGAGGACGACCCAGAACACCACTACCAGAATACCAACCACATCCAACATGAGAAACTCGACCCACGACAGGTTGGCAGCGGGACACCTGAGTTGAGGCGCCCCCTGGTTTCGAATGACATACTCGGTCCAGAAGACGGCCCGCTCCATGGGTGTTGTGATCTGATCCCGTAATGTCAAAGACGCCTTCTTGATGTTCTCACGGTACCTGTGTGGAGGGAGAAGATGCAGGTTACTCTCCTCTTTCTCTCTCATCATAATAATAATAATAACAATTAAATATACTAATATGAACAATACTAATATGACTACTACTACTACTACAAATAATAATAACAACTACAAATAACAACAAATAATAGTGACAATAATAACAATTAACAATAACAAACAACAATACCAATATGAGGATTACTACTATTACTACTACTACTAATGATAATAATAACAAATAATAATAATAATGATAATAATAATAATAATAATAATAATAATAATAATAATAATAATAATAAAAATAAAAAGAAATAAATAATAATCATAAAAAAAAATAATAATAATAATAACACCTATTAACAATAACAAACAACGAAACTAATATGACTACTACTACTACTACTACTACTAATAATAATAATAATAATAAACAACAATACAAATATGACTACTACTACTAATAATAACAACAACTAATAATAATAATAATAATAATAATAATAATAATAATAACAATTAACAATAACAAACAACAATACTAATATGACTACTACTACTACTGCTAATAATAATAATAATAATAACAACAACAATTGCCCAAGGGGACTGACTATATTCTCTGTGAAAACTAGCCATTCCTCACAGGGCTAGAATAAAGATTGTTGTACACGTGAGGTGTACTGCACTGCTGTGTGGACCTCCAGTACACGGGGGTGCATTATCCCTTTGCATGCAGCAGTGTAAACTCCCTCCCCCTTATGCTCCCGTCAAGACTGGTCTCATGAAAGCTGCGGCCCCACTTGTAGCTCTTGTGGTAACGTGGACTTGGGTCCACTTCCCCCCAATCTTCCTGGCGGTCGGAGGCCCCCAGACTCCCTGGTCCAGTAAGCTCTGGTCCGATTTCCCGGGGATTTGCTTCAGTAGCCCAGGCATATAGGGCCAGCCCCTCCTTTATTTTAATTGTGTGTTATTTTGTTTTTTTTTCACTTCGAATAGAGCATACCAGGGGTCTGTGGGGCAGGAGGCCATTCTGCCCCGGGAGAACATCAACAACAATAATAATTACAATGGAATGAACACAACTACCAACTTTGGATTTGAGGTGATTTTTGTTATTTCGTTGATAAGCTTGTCGACAGTGATGTCTTCCCATATTATCATGTCCCCGAAGCCCGACACCTTGATAAACATGGCATTCTTGGGTTGGTCAGCATAGATGGGGATGGCCAGCATGGGCATGGCGTGGTACACTGTCTCCTGTACACTGAGTAGACCGCTGTGTGAGATGAACACCTTTGCCTTCTCGTGCCCTGGAAAAAGAGAATACGAAGAGTGATCTTAAATAAGATAAAAAAGATAAAAAATTAATCAACAAAATATTATTAATAGATAATTTAACAAATTAAATTATAAATAAATCATAAAATCACAAAGAGTCGTGTTCCTAAACTTAGTAAAAGATATCTTGTGAAGAATTTAATTTTGATCTGGACTGAACAGTTCAGTACTGTAGGATTATCAACAAACATGCAATCACCATTTGAGGAAACTTTGAAGTACTCACCCAGAATGTCCTGCTGAGGAAGCCACTTCCTTATGAGTACGTTGTCTGGCACGCCTTCCAGTTCCTCATCGTACTTCCAGATGACCCGGTGTGGCAGGCGACGGAAGGCCTCCAGGAATGCATCACGGTACTGGATGGGCATGGAGCTCCCACGTGTGAATGAACCAAGACTGAAGTAGATGACACCTTCTGGACCAGCACCTGATATCCACTCCTCAATGTCCTAAAATATAAATCTTGAGGTGTTTCAAGAGTTTAAGTACCTTGTAGTTGTAATGGCCGGACCTGAGAATTAAAGGCAGAATTTGAAAGCTTTGCCAGTGGAGTACTTCTTTGGCTTACCCGGTAGAGTTACCCCCTGAGATATCTCTGGTCCGGGGTTCGATTCCCCGTGGGTACGACTAGAATTTAAATGGATCAATTTCTGGGTCTGACTTACTTGGTTGACTTTATTCTTCCTTGCTTGATTGATTTGGATTATTACATAGTAATGTTGGATAAAAGAGGAAAGTATGGGGAAAAAATGGAAAGCAGAGTAACCCAATTAAGGGAAGAAGGTATCATGTGTTAAAGTACAGTGACAGCTTGAGGACTGCATGAAGGAGTGTTTGTGTCCACAGTGACATAAGGTTGTGAAACTTTGGAGTGGCATGAATAGATGTAAGTCACTCCCAATGACTACAAGAGAATGTTTGGTGACAATGTGTTAGCGTCTGACCTGGGGGAGGGGGTTGGCTGGGCGGCAGTGGGAGGCGGCAATCTCCACTTGTGACGGAAGGAGAGGTACCGTTGTGTCGATGGCGAAGTGAGTGTTCATGAGCGTCAGACTCTGGTTCCTCTCCAACTCCAGAAGAGGCGGCAGGTCCGGGAACTGGGCCGTGATCTGTACACAAACATGGATTATTATTGGTATAGTGGAACCAGCACAGCTGGATTTGCTATAGAATACACCCCTTCTCCAGCCCAGGCCCCGTATAGGCATAATCTGGGCTAGAAGGGTCTATTCCGTGACGATCATCAGAAGTAAATTCAAATTCAAATCTGGCGCTGTACTGATAGTGGAGCCACCTGGTGGTGGCGTGATGAGGTATTAAGCCCGCTCCCCCGCTGATCACCGCTCGATCACTCTGTCGCGGAACACGTACCTGTCAACATCTTCGCTCCTCGCTGCTACGCTACGGTATTGTGTCACGTGTTCCTGCTATCGTTTCTTTTGTGTTCTAGTGGCCTGCCTGCTGTGCAGATGTGTGTGTGTGTGTGTGTGTTTTAGGAGTTTAGGGTTATTTATTTGCACGTGTCCCTTCTCCCCTGTGTCTTGGGGCCTCTGCACCTTTTTGGTGTTTTTCCTTGTCAGCTCTTTTAGTGTCTTTAGGATATTATTCTGATAATGTTGCCTGCACTTCTGTAGCTGCCTTACCAAGCAACGTTTTACTCACTACACCTGCTTGACTTCTTGCTACTACTGTACTGTTCTTAGTCTGCGTTGTAGCATTCTTCTTCGTGCAGTACTGTATTTTCAACATTCAGTACCATCTTTTTTCTTACAATTCAGTACAGTTTTTATAATTTTTAACATTATGCGGTAGGGTAGTAAGACTTTCTATCTTTCTTCTTACATAAACTCTTACTTTGTGCTTGCCTTTATTGGGGGTAAGAGAAGCTTATTACTTTCTGGTAGAGTAACAAGTTCCTCCTTTAAAACCCTCTCCCTCCTTGGGTTTCCTAGGGTCTACTCTCGGCTTTTGGGGACCGTGTTTGCGGGGTTTTTCCCCCAGCAGTGTGGGGGTGAGTATGTGTGGGTTAGTGTTTTGCCTTGGGAGTTAGTGTTTTCCTCCCTCGGGGTGTTTTGTGTTTTTCCATGTGTGTACACGTGGGTTCACGTGTTAACCCCCTTTTTTCTCCCGCAGTCCACTCGTGCCTTGTGTGCTTCTTCTGGCTGCACCGTGAGGTTGTTCCTCGACGTGCATTACCACTGTTCACCCCACACATGCTTCTGCACTCCCAGGAGTACGTTCCTGCTACGTGCCTCTCGGGGTCACAGGGGATCAAGCTCCTAGCACCCTGCCGAGTCCCCGTCGCCTTCCCTGGATGGTTCTGTGCCTCCCTTCCGTGGTTTCCCACCATTCCCGGAAGCGAGCCAGACCACCACGCTGGCCCCCCTGGCTACCTGACCGGTACCAGGACCCAGCAGGGAAGCTGCTTCGTCTCCCCCAAGGGCGAGCTCCTCGAGCCGCTCTCGGGGGTGCAAGCACGAGTCCAGGAGGAGGTCTCGCCCTCGGGTCCACAGGGTTTCGGGTCCCTAGCACCCTGAGAGGCCTCCTCTCCTTCCTTTAGTCGGCTCTGATAACCCCCCCGAGGTTCCCACCTCAGCAGGAGGGGGTCAGACCGTCGGGCTGCACCCCTGGTCACCTCCCAGGTACCAGGGCCCAGCAAGGAAAGGCTCCTTCTCCCCCGCGGACACGCTCAAAGAGCCGCTCCCGAGGGAGCAAGCGTAGCACCAAATGCAGGTCCTCCTCAGCTAAGGACCCGGTGGGGTACCGACTGACGAACCTGCAGGTCCCTGCCAACTAGGCTCCGACCACAGCCTAGGGTACTACCCATGCACAACCTAGTACCAAAGAGCAGGTCCCTCTCAGCCAAGGACCCGGTAGGGTACTAACTGACAAACCTGCTAGGACCTGGCCAGCTAGGGGGCTACCCAGGCACAACCTAGTGCCAAGAACAGGACCCTTTCAGCCAAGGACCCGGTGGGGTACTAACGGGCAAGCCTGCTAGGACCTAGCCAGCTAGGCTCCTACCACAGCCTAGGGTGCTACCCATGCACAACCTAGTGTCAACAGCAGGACCCGCTCAGCCAAGGACCCGGTAGGGTCCCGACTGATAAACCTGCTAGGACCTGGCCAGCTAGGGTTCTACCCATGCACAACCTAGGGCCAAGAGCAGGACCCGCTCAGCCAAGGACCCGGTAGGGTACTGACTGACAAGCCTGCGAGGACCTGGCCAGCCAGTCTCCTCCACTATCTAGGTGCTGCCTATGCACAACCTAGCACCAATAGCAGGACCCGCTCAACCAACAACCCGGGAGGGTACTGACTGAGAGGCCTGCTGGGACCTAGCCAGCTAGGCTTCGAACACAGCCAAGGTTCTACCTGTGCACAACCTAGGGGCTACCTCGGGCTCAGCCAAGGCGCTACCTATGCACAATCTAGGGCGCTACCCGGGGCTCAACCTAGTGCGACATGGTCCTCAGCCTAGGGGCTACCTGGACCTGAACCTAGTGGCTACCTGGACCTGAACCTAGTGGCTAGCTGGACCTGAACCTGGGGTCCCAGCCTAGGGGGTACCTGGGACTCAGCCTACGGCAGCTAGTTCATGAGAGTTTATAACACACGGCCTCTTTGCCGCGTGAGGGAAATAGGAGAGTGAATGCGATAACGTTTCAAAACGTTCTCAGAGCTGTAACAACACTCAAACTCGGGGGTTTTTCCAGTCACTGGCCTCCCTGACATTGACGTTTTTACATCCCTCTTTTCCCGTAATGATTCGCAGGTGGTCACCAGGGTTCTCCGAAACGTCAATCATTCTTTACCAAGAAAGAGACACCCTACCCTGTGCTGACGTAGGGTTTTCAATTGAGGTATGTCTTCCAGCGGTGGGGCAACCGTTGGTCCCCCATAAATTCCCACAAAAGTTTGTTTATTCATAGTTTGGCTTAGCCTCCCCAGACATTTCAGGTAACTGCTTGACCCACCGGTCTTCTGTTCTGCTTGGCTGGGAAGTTTTCAAAGTAGTTTCCTCACCTCACGGTGGTCCTTACCAAATTCAAACAAACCATTGATAAACTATACGGCTCCGGTTGTTGCCTACCGTCCTACCAAGCTGCACATGTCACTCTTGGTGTCATGTCCAAGCTCTCAAGGATGATATTACAGCTACCCTAGTCCTCGCCTCGGATCACCTGTTTTGTATCCCCATAACAGGGAGACATGGAGCAGCAAGATTTGTGTCTTGTACACCATACTCACTCAATGGGGGCTTTTTAACTACGCCCTTACCCTTTCATCGCACGCATTCCACTTAGGGGATGCGGGCGAGGGGATATTGGGGCTTCGGCTTACCCTGGTTGATGCCTTGTATTAGTGCTCAGGACGGTCCTGGCGTTACACTCTCGACACTGTCCCAGACAGCCTCGTAAGATTTAAGGTTCGCCTCATTCCCTAGTGGGGGAGCCGGCCAATTATGTGCCACCCCACAGCCCCACTATTGCAACGGTACCCATTCCTGAACCCGCCCTTCTCACCTTCCCTGCCGCGTCGCCGGTAGGGGACTCGAGTCCACCTGGGGATTTTGGAGCCGTACCCATTCCCCCAATCTCTCTGGGTCTCGAGTCCCCGAGGGGCACCCTGGCGGAGGAGCTGGCTGCCTCTCCTCCCCCTTTCCCGTCGCCTCATCCTGTGGACGACGGGTACCTTCCCTACTCTTGGGCCTTTCTTCCTTCGTCCTGGACTCACTCTTCAGAGGAGGTCAGACGGGTGCGTAGTCTCCCGATCCTTCTCAACCAGAGGTTTGGGTGAGGAGGCACGACGGGCTAGTGAAGCGGGAAGGGGACGAAATTTTCGGTTTGTCCGTAGGCCACGCGCCCTTCCCCACCTACCATGGTGGAGGCGGCGGGACACGTTCCTGGACCTGCTCTCTCCGAGTCCCCACGGTGGAGCGGGTACGGGATCTGGGGGGGGCCGGACATCCACCACATCCTTCAGGACGAGGTATCTGTTCCACTCGCTCTCCCTCACTCCCTGTGTTGCAATGGGGACTCCGCCCACCTTACCACAGGGTCCCCGTGGGAGACAGAAAAGGGGGAGGGTGCGCCCGAATGGAAAAGGTCGGACGACTTACCTTCCGTCACCAGTCATCCCATACGTCATCTCCATTCTGTACAGTCTCATGGTTAGAACATCTTGGTGTTTCTTTTCTCCTCTCGGGATATTTTACCCGAACCTAGGCCATAGCCTAGGTTCGGAGGACCCTAACAACAAAAATGGGGGGGGGGGGTCCTCGACCCCCTGGCCTATCCCCTCGAGGGTGTCTTTAAAGACTTACGACTTGTAACACTTTCTGGTTTTAACAGAAAGTTGTCCGTATATAATGATAATAAATTATATGCGTAACAACCCTTCCACAGCAGCTACCACCCTAGCTTTGGGAAATCGTTTTACGATGGTCGGCCACCTCCACTGTTCGCCTCACGCACCCTGCTTCACGCCCAAGGGTTACGACCCTTTGGCGTGCGGTGTGTGCCGCCCCGGGGCTGAGCTGTGTCGGGAGACACCCGTCTCTGCCCGCCCCCAAAACTCGCCCGCCCTTGCCTCCCTTTGTAACACGTGGACTAGGGCCGGGAGAATGGCGGGCCCAGACTCCCTCCTGGCCCTTCACCGCGTCCTTTTCCTACCTGACCTTCGAGGGGGTTCCTCTGGAGGTTTGTCACCTCCTCCAGAAAGCTCTCTTCCTGCTCGCCTTAGCTACAGGGTACAGGGCCTCTCAGTTGGCAGCCCTTACCCGTCACACAGCCTTTTCATCTGTAAGCCCTAACCTTACTTCTTTAACTATCCCCCCCTCTCCTGCTTTCCTAGCTAAGAACGAGCAGGCTGACGACAGGATTGGCCCTCTCGCAGTACCCTCGTTCCTGAGGGATGGAAGTTTCCACCCCCTCTGTCCAGTCCACGCGTTTACTACATACGTGGAGGCGACGAGATGGGGTTTCTCCGGACCACCTCTTCTACAACTCTAGGTCCGGTAACCCTCTTTTCCCTAGGTCAATCGGATGAGTGACTGGATATATATATTAAACACAGGATTACTGCATCCTTGTGTCCTCCTTCATCCCCTCGGGATCGCATGACCTGAGCCGGGGCCATAGCCCTAGCTCAGAGGACTTTAATAAAAAGGGGGGGGGGGCGGGGGCACCCCCTCTCCTGTACCTGACCCCTCGAGTCTGCCTATAAAGACTTTAGTTGGTTAACAATTCTGGTCTATAACAGAATAGTCTACGGTATATATATTTTATTATAAGCTATTACAACACTTCCACCACAGCTAGTCCCCTAGCCAGTGTTGGAAGTTGCTTTAGCTTCAGCCTCACCTTAGCTCGGTTACCTTTTATGATGGGGGGGGGGGCCCAGGGTCACCCCCTCTCCTGTACCCGACCCCTCGAGTCTGCCTATAAAGACTTTAGTTGGGTAACGATTCTGGTCTATAACAGAATAGTCTACGGTTTTTATTTTATTAGCTACTACTACACTTCCACCACATCTAGTCCCCTACCCAGTGTTGGAAGTTGCTTTAGCTTCAGCCTCACCCTACTCGGTTACCTTTTTGTTTCCCCGCTCTCTCGACCGCTCTTAACTAAGCACGTGATTGCCTCCACCTCACCTCCCACCTACCGCATCGCATGCATAGCAAATCCAGCTGTGCTGGTTCCACTATACCAATAATAGTGCATTTGGCGCGGCTTCTAGCCGCTTAAATTGTATTTATTGGTTGTGGAACCAGCACAGCTTTGACTGTCCCACCCACCTCCCGATGCGGCAGGCATTCACTTTCTTTCTCATTGGAGTGATCGAGCGGTGATCAGCGGGGGAGCGGGCTTAATACCTCATCACGCCACCACCAGGTGGCTCCACTATCAGTACAGCGCCAGATTTGAATTTTAATTTACTTCTGATGATCGTCAGGGAATAGACCCTTCTAGCCCAGATTATGCCTATACGGGGCCTGGGCTGGAGAAGGGGTGTATTCTATAGCAAATCCAGCTGTGCTGGTTCCACAACCAATAAATACAATTTAAGCGGCTAGAAGCCGCGACAAATGCACTAATATTGTCTTGTGAAGAAGCCCATATGATTATGTTTGGAAGTGGAGCTAGAGCTACACAAACATGGGTTAATATTGTGAAGTAGCCTATATAATTATGTCTGGAAGTGGAGCTAGGGCTACACAAACATGGGTTAATATTGTGAAGTAGCCTATATGATTATGTCTGGAAGTAGAGCTAGGGCTACACATACATGGGTCCACTTCCAAACATGGGTTAATATTGTCTTGTGAAGTAGTCCATATGATTATGTCTGGAAGAGGAGCTTGGCTACAGAGGCATCGAAACTGGACCCAAAGCACAATGCCTTAGTCTAGAACTGATACGGCAGAAAAAAACATTTACCCCCAAATTCGAGTGAGCTACATGGCCAAGGTTTATTTTATACACTCAGCTCCGCAGACTCAACTACATCCTTAACCCAATATATTTTTTTTATCGAAGGAGATACAACTAGTACCTGAAGGGCCGATTAAAAAGAAAAGAATACAAAAAAAAAAGTGAAAGGTTTCTGGTCTGACCTCCTTCTGAATGAGTGGCACAACGGTCCAGTGCCTCCAAGTGAATCCCCTCATGACCCCAGCCAAGGCGTTTTGGAAGCGTTGCCAGGCAGACGGGCGGTTGGATATGAGGACTCTGCCGACTACTGTGTAGGCTGGGTTTAATGGATTACCCAACATGGCACTCTGACGGGCATCCAACCCACTGGTGGCGATGGTGATGAAGGGCATCTCGTGCACGAAGGGGTATACAGCCTGTAGGTGTACATAGGCTAAACACACTTACATGGACATACTATACATGCATGAATACATACCGTACACACATAAATGAGACACACTATGTATAACCAAAGGAGGAATATGAAGTGACATCACGAGTAAGCAATCATGTAAAATATCAGTGAAGTGAGATTATAGGTAAGAACTCATACATACATACATATATACATTACTTGCAACATGACTTTACACTGGAGAAAATATACCGGATCTCTCAATAATTTATTGGTCTTTTTAGGTAAATAAAATGCAATCCAATACAAATAACACCTAAAATTTACTCAACCAGGTTATTAACTGCAAATTATAAACATTAGAATGTACTATACTTATATTTTGTCCAGGATAAAGACACGAACTTTAGATAATGACATCGGTGAACTACGTACCTCGTTAAACAATAGATTCAAAATGATGAGGTCGAAGTCTTTCCTTCTGTCGTAGAGCTTCTTCACTTCGGGCACTTTGTATATATCCCTGGCAATCGCTGGTAGGGACTTGGTGAAAAAGTCAGTGTTTCCCATGGAGGTCCTAGACATGAACATGTTTTGGTTCTCTTCCTTGAAGTGTGGGAGGTCGTGGTTGATCTCCAGGACGTTGCGGTGTTTGGAAGACTTGGGATGGTTCACCAGCATCACCACCTGCCTCAGAAAATTGATTGATTGATTGACTGATTGAGAATGACAGAAGTTAAGATCCGCCCTAAGCATGGAAGACCCTGTAGGTACTGTAGGACAAAGGAAAAGGTGATAAATAGATGTCAGGTCAACAAACACGAAGGAAATCTGCGTCAGGAAACACACCTTCAGATGTGTTCATGATATCACAATGCTTTTGGGAACCATCCAGTGTTTTCATCACTCATAATATTTATCCTCGTTCTTTTAATTACCAATCCAAATACCACGTGACTTCTACTGTTGTACAGGCATACAACAAAGGAGAAGGCCAGAGCATGCTGACCAACTCCCAGACAGTTTTATCCTTGCTAACAATAATCTTTATAAGTTTGTACAAAAATATTAACTGAACCATTTCCCAGCCAGTATGTATAAACACTGCAACAATTTCCCAGGGGTGTTGATATTATTCTCTGTGAATATTAGCCATCCTCCACAGGGCTAGAATAAAGATTGTTGTAGGTTCTGGTCGACTTTCTAGTGGATTTGACGAGATCTGCCCACATGGATCCAGGTGAGGTGTACTGCAACCAGAGGCTCTTTTTTTTTCCCAACTGCTGTGTGGACCGCCAGTACACGGGGGTGCATTATCCCTTTGCATTCAGCAGTCTAAACTCCCTCCCCCTTATGGGTCCTTCAGGGCTGGTCTCATGGAAGGTGCTGCCCCACTTGTAGCTCTTGTGGTAACGTGGACTTGGGCCCACAGCACTGGCTGTGGGATCAAAGACCTTCTCTCCAATCTCCCTGGCGGTCGGAGGCCCTCAGACTCCCTGGTCCAGTAAGCTCTGGTCCCATTTCCTTTATTTTAATATGTTTTTTCAATGCGACCAGAGTGCACCAGGGGTCTGTGGGGTAGGAGGCCATTTCTGCCCTGGGAGAACATCATCAACAACAACAACAACAACTACAACATCAACACTGACTGATAACCAACCTTGTGTCCTCGGTCAGCCAGAGCCTCGGCCAAGGGTATGAAGATGTTCTTGTGACTCTTGGTCGACACCGGCAGCAGCATCAGGATTTTGTACGATTTTTCAGGCGGCGGCTGCTGCATCCACTCCCCCGTTACTACCGCCAGCCCCGTCACCATCACACACAACAACAATAACAATGACGACGACGACAATCCCAGCAGGCGTTTCATCATCTTGAGTGTTGTAAGATACTGGGCGAACTTTGCCCGTGTGCCCTCTCTCTCTCTCTCCTGGGTGAATAAGTAGGAAAGATAATGAATGCCTTTGGTATGTGTGTGTGTGTGTGTGCAATGCTGACTGAGAGAAAACGCAACAAACAAATACATAACTTATTGTTAATTATTTAAGTTTGAAGTATCTTTGCACAAGTCCTTAAGTTATTGTAGGCTATACTCCTCCCAAGATGATCCAAGAGATATTATCAACTAAGGCTTCTTTCCACTTATACACTATATTTTTAAAGGACTTTGTTATCGTGTATGGGAATTGGAGGCTTCTGATTCCTCCTGACTATGCCACGAAACAAGCTCCTTCTATATAGGTGGTGTTTCGTAGCAATATTTGAAGGACTCCTTTTCCTCCAATTTTCTGACTACATCACTGAGTCCCTTAAGTGAATTCATGCCAAGACATACATACAAACAGACAGACAATTAGACACAGATAAATATATAACAAGAAACTATAAATATAGAGAGAAATAGATTAAATTAGATGAACACTGAGGTATGTAACGTTCATTCTCATCAAAAAGTGCGATGATCTGTGTGATTATATCCCGGTATACATTACCATGCACTGTTGCCTCAAAGAAAATTGGTCCCACCTCACGCCGGCGACTTAAGCACAACATACTCCAATTTTTTGAGGATGCAAGGATTTTCATGAAACATATGTGGATTTTAACTACACCACATCCTACTGTTCTGACTGTTAACATACCCGCTAAGGTGAAACCATGCTTCATCACTAAAGAAAACATTGTCAAGCACGACAACTCCATGATCCTCAACAAATCGTCAGAACCACCTGCAATACTGTAAATGCTTTACCAAGTCTGGTTGCCACAGTTCTTGAACCACACGAATGTTATATGGCCATAGGTGTAATTTCTTTGCAACTCTCTGTACACTAGAGTAAAACATTTGAGCCTGTGATGCAAGTTTCCTTGAGACTTTTTCTGGGAGATCTTTGTAACCACTCCTTCACATCTTTAATCTTTTCATCAGTCAACACAGATGATCGTCCACTTGATTTCCTGTCGTACACACCTCCAGTCTCAGGAAAACGGTCAACCAGTCTTGAAATTGTCATCTTATTGATATTGGGGGCATCAGGATATCATGCTTGAAACGATCTTTTCACTTGTGCATAAGACCATGCTGAAAAATATTGTTCAAGAATAAAGACACGTTGAGCTTGGGAAAACACCATCTTGCTTCAGCTGAGAACAAAGCACTCCTTAGAGTACACAGGACACTTCAATTTCCAGGTGGCACTGGTGTATCATCAACAAATATCAATGGTGCCATATGTTTTGAAGAAAACAAAAATACAACCTATTTTCCATCACTTCAACACCATTCTATGATGGGTAACATTTCTTTTGAATCACCTTATACTAAATGATTTATACCTTTTACAAAATTATATAAGTGTGTATCGGTGAATAGTGATGGCTATGAGCTGGGTATAGGGCTACATGTACTGTACGGTGTGATGAATTAATAAGGTGCTTCTGAATTTTACAATTAAAGGGGCAAGACACTTTTGGTACATTGGGTTGCCATTATTCCTCCAAAGTATGTCAGGAAACAAACAGGACCAGACTGACAAAGATAATGGTGGTTTGTTGTTGTTGGAGGAATCAGTTGCTTCATGCAGATATACCATCACTGTAGTATCCCCTTAATTAAGAATCGATTCGAAGACTTTAACTAGACAAGAGATTAGATTGGGCAATGGTTGGAGGGTTGGGAGCGCTCACCTTTCTTCGGAATAGTTTGGATCAGAGTAAACTTTCAACAAAAAGGATGTGCAGTATTAGATGACATACAAACACCGTAAGCTGCATGCCACGTATCAAGGTCAAAGAGACAGCTGATTATGCACAGACACAATGCAGTCTGCCTCGAATACCCAGAGACTAATTAAAGAGATTGTAGTGGTACCGTACACCACTACACACACTACACACATGCACGACACCATACTACCAACCCTACACATGCCAGATTATTATAGGATCAGTTGAGCATTCACCGACCTCACCTACCCGGGTACGACTCATTACGAGATTAACCCTTCCATTAATTAGTCTGGTGTACCAGCACTTTCCTCTAGACGGGACAAGCCTACCTTACGTTATCATCTCCGTCTTCTTAGGCATCCATTGGCAGGTTCCCCCTCATTCTCACCCTCAATGGCCTCCTCCTTCAGTTCTCCCCTTCGATGCTTAATTAAACTGTCCACCATGAATTATTTCACGCCCCAAGGTGTGCGACTTTCTCCTCTCACCCCAAGACCTCTTCTCTACCGCAGGAACTCTACTCCTTCTTTATGAATCATCTAGAGCAGGGGTCTTCAATGTGCGGCTCGCGAGCCAGTGGCGGCTCGCAATGACCTGCTGATTGGCGGCTCCCAAGAGAGAGAAGAGAGAGAGAGACAAAAAGAAAATCATCAGTGATCAGAGAAAAAGTCCAAAGTATTAGATATAAATTGCATCACTATGCCGTATCAGATGTATCATTTAATAAAATTGCTAATTGGAATAGGCCTAGTGGCCCTGGCAATTCTTTACTTTTCATAATTATTCAACACAAAGAGAAAAGGAGAAACATTAAATGAAGGTGTTTTTTTTTTTTTTGTATTATTAAAGTCAAGAATTTCAGAATAATTTATTAATAATATATTGTTATTAGTCTTGTTCTATAAATCTGTGGTTATGGAAACCCACAAAAATATATAATTTAGTTCCTATATATTTTTTTTTCTGCTTATCCATGTGGTTTATGGCTTATGTGGCTCTCACTCGGAATATGTCCTGAACTTTTGGCTCTCGTGAAAAAAATTAGTGAATAACACTGATCTAGTCTAGACTGTCACTCCTCAGAGACCCGTTATACACTGATGGTTCTAAATCTTCAGATGGTACCGGTTTTGCTGAGCTGAGCTCTTCTCTATCCTGTTTGTCCTGCGCACTACCGAGTCATACAGTGCCCTCCAAGGCATACAAACTTTCCCGACTGCCCATCCATTAGTATTGGGGATCCAGGAATGGTTGTACCTTATCTCCACTAAACGTAAGAGTGTCGTTTTGTTAGGTTCCGAATAATGTTGGAGCACTGCTGCCATTGGAAAAAAAAACAGGTTGCCATATATTGAAGAGGTTTCGAATTATATTAAAGTAATATTGCACTGGTGGACTGTAATGAATGTTGAGCATCCAGAGAAAGGTATTACCATTATTGCGTACGGTTTATCTATCTTCATTACCCACTTATTTAGACCATTCTAAGGCTATTTTCTTCTATGGCATTTCCTCCGCAAATGCCCAATTTCCAAGATAGGGCATATTCAAATTTTGAAATTAGCGGAGAAAATGCCATAGAAGGAAATAGTCTTAGAATTGTCTAAATAAGTGGATAATGAAGGTAGAAAAACCGTAAGCAATAACGGTAATTCTTTCAATATTTACCAAATATTTTTCGTCTTATAACCCAGTAACTTTTCATGGAAAAATCATTGGGGAATTTTTTTTTTTTTTTATGTAGTTAGTTTTAAAATAATAAGCCGAGCGACATGCAGGAAAAAAGGCGGGAGGACAAGAGAGGGGGAGAGAGAGGTCATGTGGCAAGAGCGCGGATTTGTCCTGACCCCACCTTAGGGGCCAAGATACGCTGCAAAGACTATAGCTTCTTTAGCTATGTTACCAAATGGAGCAGTTCCCAGCAGGCTCCACACTATTTTGCCTGCCACGAAACGTGTATTGGAACTGGTTTTGGTAACAATGTTTGCCCGCCGGGCACTGCCTGATCGTGCGAATGGGGCCCTTAGGAAGGGGTAGGCCAAATTACCTTATGAGAATTTCCATACTATCATAAATTAGTTTGATAATTTAACTCATCTACACTACTGCTCACTTATGATCTAAAATGAAAGGCATGCTTAAAAAACAATTATTATTTGATAAAAAAAAAACAATGTATCAGTTACATATTGCATACCAATTCTGTTTAATTTAAGGAAGCTCTCTTACATAATCTAAGGGTTGATTTCAGTCCTATTTAGTTGATTAGTTACTGTATTACCCCAGTGAAGGAACCTGGATTGTGAAGTGACTTATGACTGATTTACAAGTACAGACAGTAAGTGGTGATTTTGATGACAAAATTATGAAATGGTTGTCCTTACTGAACTGCGAGATGGATGTGGCGAGTGTGAATACAGAGCTGTGATGATTGTGAAAGCCAACCTATTAACAGTAAAAGCCATGTTAAAAAATATTGAAATGAATCTTTGGGGATGAACCAAATAGATAGCAGCTACTGTATTGTGAACTTATTCCTTTTAGAACATAATGCAGTACACTATTACATTTATTATGGCTGACACAATACTACCTTGGAAGAACCATATAAACAACACTCATGAGACTTGAGAAATGTGAATCTAGCATCTATCATATTTGTGATTCACAAATTCAGTCCATCGCACTTCCTACTTTCACACATCAAGTTCAAAATGTGGTAATTTTGTCTCCATCATTGGTCATCAGTTGTATGTTCAAATCCTGTGTGGTTAACCAGTGTTAAATCTGTACAATTGTTACAGAAACCAATAAAATGCTTGTTATCAACTGTAACAGCAATCCATATATACTATTCTGTGTATACTGTAAACCTCTGTAAATTTACCTTTTGTGTACCTGAAAATTCTATATATTCAAACCTTTGTGTACCTCCACAAAAGTTCCAATAAGCAATAAATGCTAAATCCAATTTACATCAGTATTTACTTTTAGTCATTTATCCCCCTGGCTCCCATTTGGGGGCCCGAGCATCTGCGCGGCTTCGGTCAACCAGACTCTGAACTGCTCGGCCAGACAGTCTAGGGAACTACAATAACAACAACTGTTAGTCATAAGATGAAAGACTATGGAAAATATATATAACATAAAAGACACAGACTTTGTGAGGCATTACTTAATGTACAATGAACTTTTTTTATATGCAGTTACTTCAGAGAATAATCATACACATACAACACTTACTATTCTTCAGGTGTCATGACTAGAATAGTATACATAACATTACTGAAGGAGAGAAGAGACGATCCTTATATCCGTGGATGTCCTGGTGAAAAACCTTTGAGAGAATCCGCTTCAAAAATGTTCAAAGATTCAAAATAAGAAGTCATTTTTATGATATCATTGGGATATTATAAACAACTATTGAACTCCTGCTGGTTTCAGATAAACCAGGAACATCACAATGAAGAGTTCAAACACCCATACATTGGCTGGTTTTGTAAGTAGTCTGTTAAGGGATACGACTAGATCTTGGGCACTACGAGACAGAATAAGCTAAAACATCATGATCTATCTAATACAGTATATAGGTCTATCCCAGCATGCATACTGTTTAACTACATGCCTAGGGGTTCCCTAATCTTCCACAAACACGGAGGTCCTTGGTGGAACACTGATGCATCAAACACAGTCATGTTTAGAGTTACTTGAAGCTTGCAAATCTTTTCTTTAAAAATCTGTTAATGTTTTAAGTACCCAACCATACAATTTTACTATTGCAATTGCCCACCAATAACTACATAAGCTGTAGAGAACAATATTGGAGATAAGTTATAACTAGCTTAATACCTTATCATTTTTTCATGGTTTGCCCGATGCTCAATATTCCATCAAGCAACATCCTGTATTGTTCTCTGACCATGGCCCAACTCACAGCTTATTTGTTCATATGATAAAGACTCCTGAGGATAAATTCTAAGGCAAGGGCATCTATTTACTCAGTGTTAACAATAAAGTATTGCACTGAATACCATACAAATAATGGGAAATGTCTGTAATAGCCACTGTAAACTGTCATGAGAGCCATGAAGTATCTATGGAATTTTACCATGTGCAATATCTAGACACAGTACATTAACCTACAAATATAATTCCTTCTGTTATCAATTTTATGACAGAATGGAAAATTATGCTTCCATCACGTAACTGTAAGCAGCACTTAATATATATATAGTGCTACAACACACTACACTATAAAATCTTCACATTTCAATCCAATATGTGCAAACTTGCATTGATGGTGGATGAAACAAAATATTTGTCTACAACTGCATCATTAAGTGAGGATCTACATCTTGACATTGAGTCGAGTCCACTCTTGGAATCTTTGAAACCTAACACACTCAACTGAATCACATCAAATACTAAGGTACAGGTATATCATAAGCTTAAATGTACAATATTTCACTACTTAATAACATCAAACCCTACAATACTAGACATATTTCTTAATGCAGGAGTTGTAGTACAGTACAGTATAGTACATAAAAATACAGTAATCACTACTGCACCGTGGAACATATTACTAAATTTTTCTTTGTGCCAGTTCATTAATGGTAGTAACAGTGACAGCTGAGAGGAGGTCACTATTATGCTAGTAAACTGGAGGCAAATAATTCTTCCAAACTGGCATACAATATGACCTACCCAGAGTCCCCCAGGTGGGGAAGGGGTGACCTTTTTGTAGTAGGGTAATGGCGTCTTTAGTTAAAACTTTTGACTGGTGTGGCTATTGCATGGCCAATCCTAAGATGAGGTGCTACCAGGAGGGAGAGATGTGTCACCAGTAAAGAAGGAAGAATGGGATTTGGATGTGTATGATAACAGCAGGGTATTATTATACTTATACCAGAGCATAATCAAACACAATCATACATTGTTTTCTATGTAAAGTCCTCCATTCATTTATGCCACATTTCACTAATTTTTTAAGGCAAAGCTACTTCTCTAATATCAATTGGATATCCTGTCTACTACTAGTCTCTCAATAAAAAGATATTTAAAGTATTAGTCTTGCAATTAATGAGAGCTAATACACTTGCTTTCAATAAACATACTCTACGCTACTTATCACAAAAAGTATAAAAAATCTAGTATCTAGGCTATATCACAATGAATATACTGCTTGGCAATTGGAAGACTATAATTATTGTATTAAAAAAACACATAATCAAAAGACTAGAAACTTTCATCTGCTCTTCTTTGGCTTTTGAACAGAATCCTAACATTCTATAATCCAAATGATACTTTAAAAACTGAAGTTGTGCTTCATAACCAGGCAATATTATGTTACAAATAACTGTGGCATGATGTATAAAAAGAAGTTACTAAAATACCTTTGGCTTCATTTCTTCAGTTTCACATCAGAGATCACAATGAAAATACTCAGCAAAACAGCAGGGAGGAGTAGCTAGATAGAATTCAAGCTTAGTACAGTACCACTCACTTTCCTCCATGAATTCCTAATATTGTACTGTATAACTTTCGGTAAAGAAATTTTGGAGTTTTGGAGTATAGTTTCAGTTCATCTAAATAATGTTACTTTAATACCAGCAAATACAAAATTTGGGAAAACTAAGAATTTTGTACAGGTAACATACCCAGTGCAGGGAATACCAAACTATGGAGAGAAAACTTAAGTATTGAAAACTTATTGACCAGGAAAGGGAAAAGTCTGAATAATCATGAAGACTACCCTTCAGGCATGGGATGTTGAAATTAATAGAAAATACTAACAGGAAAATGCAGACAAAAGTAACATAATAAGAGGGATAACTGAGGAAGTGTGAAGAGAGTGCTGCAATATGAGGATAGTGGAGGAATCTCATGGAAAGACAAACAGTTTACCTAAATGTAGTTTCTTACCAGAAATCGCAGATCAATGACACTACTGTACTGACAAACAGTTTACCTAAATATAGTTTCTAACCAGAAATCGCAGATCAATGACACTACTGTACTATCTTGCAGCAAAAGAGATGATAATGTCCCTAAAAGATCAGAAGCAAGTGCAAAACAGGGTTCTGGGGCACTATAAGAGATAGGATGTGAGCCAGCACATCCATGTGCAGAACAATGCAATAATGGAGATTCAAGCCCCAAGGAGATGCTTGGGCAGCTTTTTTTCATGCTACGACTGGTGTTGGTTTCAATTATCTGGCAAAGGTAGTTGAGCCTCATTTCCATAAACCTCTTACTAGAGTAAAATGAGAGGACATATGTTACTTGTCACCAACATAAAAGACCTTACCAGTGGAAATATTGCTGTGGAATACATCTTCCAAAGACTTTACTGTAACTACATTTAGTTAACACACTAAATCTATATCACAAACAACATTAATGGTTTAGCATCTGATTGCCATTTTACACATCTCTTATATCTTATTACCTAAAATTCACTGTCTATATCTTGTCAATCTATACTAATTTTAGAACATAATCACGGTTTTCTATATACTGTATACTATCAGAATCTGGTGATTATTTCAAACTTTTGTTTTACAGCCAAAAAATTATTGTCTGAAACTTAATTAAGCCTTATCATTTTAATACCATATAACAATTAAACAAGTATTATGCATAACTGAATAAAGTACTCTACTATTTGTTACATAATCTATACTTTATTGTCTAGTGCAGAGTCATGCACGTGTTACTTTATATCCTCCTCCAGGCAGCCAGGAGGAGTGAAGACAGAAAGAGGCGCAGGGGTCCGTTGAGGAAGAGAGAGTCCAGCACCAGCCAAGACAGGACTGCCACCACCTGCACTCCCAAAGTTACCCCCACCATCACCTTTACCCAGCCCAGGCACTGTGGTCGAGGGGTCCCACACCTAACACACACACCACAATACTCATTAGATATGCCATCTTCATGGAATTAATATTAGCTGTCATCATCAAGCCATTAACTCATACATATAAATACAAGTACTGTACTGTTCAGTACTGTACTATTGCGGCCAGGAGTTCTTTGCCACCCACTCCTCGCCAACCTGCTGATGTGGCAGCGTCACATTCATGGATATACAAGTTAACTTTTGTCAATAATACTCCAAAAACGTAATTATCATATTAATGAGTCCAATGAAGATTATATCCGAGATGAAGGTTTGTCTGATGTATCAGAGGATATGAAAATGATGTAGGAAATATCTTTGCTTCGTAATACATGCCATTTAAACGTGCAACATATAAGGAGAACCTGCATAGTGCTTCATTTTCTCTCTTTCTCCGAGGAATAAAATAATAAACCCTGGAACATGACAGATTACTTTGACTTGAAGCATCCACATGGTAATACATGCAACATGAATTATCTTCTTTAATCCAATGGTTATTCGTAAAAATGTGAAAATAAATTTGCGAGATAAAATAGAGGTGTGAATAATTTCATACATAACAGATAGTAGTCATTGACCCATAAATGTTAAGAAAATGAAGTATTGTCACACCTGGTTTATAAATATTATACAGTAGCTTCAAGAACACTTTATAATGACGCAAATCAATATATGTAAAGCCCATAATAGGCTACTCAGAAAAATTTACTCTGGCCCAGAATGACATATCTTCCAACTTAAGTATGACCACAGTGTTGGTCATACTTAAGTTGTAGCGTCACGGTCCCTCTCCTCTAAATCTTCTTTCACGGCAGGAATCTTGTGATCTTGCCTGCAGTTAGTTTCCTTATTTATATCTGTTTAATATTTATGCTTTTTTTTATATATATATATATATATACACCAGGCATTTATCTCCATGCTGGAGGTAGCCCTTTGCTAGGGAAATCTTACAGGGGAGGGGTTCCCTGTGCCCCTCGCCCCGAGGCCATTGCATCATAAACAGTGGGTGATGTGGTCGCCACATCCCTACGCCAATTACACCGGGATAGCGAGGTCACAACTCTTCGACTTACGTCCCGTACCTATTCTCTGCTAAGGAAACAATCCCAAATTGTCTCCACCCGACCGGGGATTCGAACCCGGGCCCTCTTGGATGTGAGCCGAGCGCGCTAACCACAGCACCATTCCAATATATTAGTTTCTGTTGATATGCTTTAATATTTCCTTGTAGTACATTCTGTGGGATAGGAAATGCTCCTGTTAACTGAACTGTGTTTTCCGAGACTAAAAACGCGGTATTTCTAAGATTTATAACTTCGAGACTCCGAGACATAATTCTGTTTTGTCAATGGATGCTGTTCATTATTGACGTATATTATGTTTTGATACATCACAGTCTAGTTTTACATATGCATATAAGAATTATCAAAAACATTGGGAAGATCATTACAGATTATGAGATGTTACCAACATAATATTTCTAATAGGCAACTAGTACAGTAGGACACAGGAATTCATGGTACAGCCCAGGTGGAGATGCTTGTCTCTCTCCAATAACCAGTGACTTTTATCCGGTATTTACTTATTGTCGCCATCCCACATCATAGTCTCTGCCCCTGGTATGTCTTATTGGTCGCAAAGAAATTTCATACTGCGAGGAGTTGACCATATTGCACCTCGACTGTACCACAAATTCATGTGTCCTACTGTACATCCAAAAATGCGACGGTGCCACATCCTTGGGTTGGCCAGAAGAGGGTGGCAACAACTCCTGGCCGCAATAGTACATGAATGAAAACCTCAGAAAAATAATCAGATGAATGTGACAAGTGACAGTTCAACCCAGATACACACACCTGACACGTTGGACATCACATAGTGGTTATAACAGTTTCATTACAGTTGTGTGTGCATTGTATTTGTAAGTGATCTGTGGTTGTCAAGTCTGATAGAGGAACAGCCTTCTGGATTGAAACCTGTTTATATATACTGATATCTGTACTACTTCATTTATATATTCACAGTACTATTGATAAGAGCACCAACAAAAATTCAGTGCAAACAATATTCAATGCTGTCATGGACATGAATATACACACCTCAACATCTTCTTCAGCAATACAGCTGTAAATCCCGGGAATTGTAGTGTAATTCCCTGAAATAAATGAAACATGATACACTATACAGCATACTCACACTATACATTATACATAAATCATAGTTTTCCATAATGATGGGGAAATTATCTAAGTGTCAAAAACCTTCCTGGCTCTCTTACACAGCTAAAAAAAATTCTCCTCTGGTGAAATTACTGGATGTAGAGATATTTACACAGTATATATTGCAGTATCTAAATATAAGAACATGAATATTGCCCAGTACTAAAATATATAAAATGTCATACTGTGGTCATGCTTTTATATTAAATTTTATTTAAAAGTTAATCAGAACTCTGAAATGAAATAAAGCTGTTAGTAGATGTCTCACCAAAAAGAATGCATCCGGGTAAGTGAGTTCTCCTGGTAGGTAGGTGGAGTCAACAAAGATACCCCATATAAACACTATGCCCAGCTGCTCTTGTGCCAGTGGACCCAGGTACCAAGGGCCTGAAACAAAACCAGTACAAGTTCCTGTACACTCAAAAGAAATATGTTACCAGTGAACACTGATATACTGATGTCTGTGTTTTTCCTGTGACCATAAAGTGTTCACAACTCATATCAAAGAGACTTCTCCTTCAACCTTAAATCTAACTAGCACTTACAAGCTTCTTACTTCTAAGAGGTGAGCAATTACTGGTTGTGGACACTTTCATGTTGTGAACTAGGTTAAAGGTCCGCCAATGAGTGGCAGTCAGTGGGACAGAGTGAAGCACACACTAGACTGCATGAAACACAACTATAGCATGCATCACAAAGATGATGAGTGGCCCAGAGACCTCTCCACCCATGTGAGACCCGAGTCAGATTCGGCTATGGCTGCGTAAGCAGGAAGACCTCAGACAGTCGACTCAAACCCCCCACCCCCTGCTCACAGGGGTGGTAACCTCTGGCATCAGTGAAAGATTTTTTACTGTGTCCCGAGCAAGGACCGAACGCTGGACCACAGAAACTGCAGCCGAGGACTCTACCATTGTGCTAGCCAGATGCTAAAACAGGGGTCACACATAGCCGAACTTGAGGCCGAAAGCATCCCTAGCGTGTTTGGTTTGTATTCTTAAATAATTCGGGCAATGATTCTGGGTGTTCGGGAAAAGTTCGGAGACATTTGCAAAAATTCGGAATTAAATCGGAAAGTTTTCCGAATATTTGGTGCGGCATGAAACTCTCGGAATCAATTTGGGGTGGCCAAAAATTCGGACAGAGATCGGGATATCTTCGAAAACTATTCGGAAATACTTCGAAACATTCAGTATGGCATCTGTTTGCATTCTGTTGCTATTCGATTTGAATTCTGGCTGTTGGAGCTGTCAAAATTCGGTATGGATTCGGGATCACTTCGGTATTACTTCGGAAACACTTCGGTATTGCTTCGGAATTGCAGATCCGAAGGACTTCCGAAGCCATCCCCAAGTGTTTCCGAATTTTGACAGATGATCCGAATCAAAACCGATTGTAAACTGAAGTCAAACCGAAGCTTCCAATACCATTTCTGAAATACTTCCACAGTGATTCCGATGCGATTCCGAAGCGTTTCCGAAGTGAGAACCGTGTCCGCTCGGCTATATATACATCCCGGTACTGTATGCAGTGACCACAATTGGCAATCGGGTGGGGTTCGGTTTGCATTCGGTATGGCATCTGTTTGCATTCTGTTGCTATTCGGTTTGAAAAAAAAAAAAAAAAAAAAAAAAAAAAAAAGTTAAATTTTGAATTTCAAACTTTGGTTTCAATTCGGAACGACTTCGGTTTGCAATCGGAAACTATTCGGTATGCATTTGAAAGTGTGTTTCGAATGCATACCGAATACATACCAACGAAAATTTGACCTTGAAAAAGTTCACCGAACATGCCCGTAACAAAACCGAAGCAAATCGGCTATGTGTGACCCAGGCTTTAGAATATTTATCATGAGCTAAATATAACAGACTATAAATAACCCAATACAGTCTGTACAGTCACGAGCATAATTTCTTTTCCCCCATAGCGAAAGTGATGTCAAAGTCATGGTTGGAGAAGGGTCAGACAAATGAACACTGGGAGTCAGTAAATTTATCATGCCAGCATAAAAGTTGTTGGATTCAAGTACCAGTAAGTGAACACCTCTAATGATATAAAGCATCATCCGAACATTATGAACTGGCCCATTTTTGTTCGTCTAATCCATCTTGAACCACAACTTCGACCTCACTTACACCAGGGGGGTAAAGAAACTTATGCTCGTGACTGTACATTACAAGAGTTACCAATGAGTGGGTAGAAGAGGAAGATGAACAAGAGGGAGAAAAGAGTGTTGTTGTCAGCGATGGATGAGGTGGCAGCCAGAAGTCTCGAGGGCAGTAAGTGGTCAAAACAACCTGCAAAACAACCCTTAATTAATTTAAACTATCCTGCATTACACAGCAGTTTGGGTTGGTAGGATTATGCTGATCTACAATCCACTTAGTGAGTTAACTCTCTACCATAATATGTTAGTAATGTAATGAGAGTATTTAATATACCTACTGTAGAAAAGTGCAATATTCTCCTGTTTGAATTATGCCACACTAAGCAACCATAATTGGGGAAACAATAAGAAATCTTAAACTTATCTTTGATGCACAATACTGTACAAGGGCTAATGGTTTGATATGAATGATAAGCAAGAGTCTTACCGAGATATTTACCCAGCAGCAACAACAGACCACACACAACCAGACCGCTCAGGTACAGCATCAGAAACTGCTCAGCAATACCACCACCAAACATGGAGAAGAGATAGAATAACACACCCTTAAAAATTTGATCACGGCACAACTCTTATTAGAAAATAAGGGCAAGATGGTAGCAAAATTAAGATTACTGACTTCACCACACTTTGATATTAGGCAGAGTAAAGGAAAGAAAGGAGAGGTAAGAGCCCTGATTGGTTGGATGGCTCGGAGAGAGAAAACAGCTTAGCGTGCTTCATGGAAGCTCTAAGACATCAGTACAGCTGCAGTGGCTCATCAATTTTAAACCACAAGGTGTGAAAAATTGCATCACTGATACTGGAGATTAATCATACTCTCACATGAAAAAGATATGAGACTTCACAATAAATATATTAGCAAGATATAAGATGGTTTCCATAAGGTATAAGGAAAGTCATACAGTATCATATCAATAACTTACCTTGATCCTTAGCAAGAGATAATTCAAAAGTCTGAAAGATGCCACATAGTCATAAATATCTAAAAGACCCTGTCCTATTCCATAACAGCACAAGAATTATACCATATAAATGAAGAAAATTATGAGTAATAATATACACCAGTTACGATTACCGGTATTAAAGAAGTATACAGTATACAGTATTGTACACCAGTTATGATTACCGGCAAAAGAGTAAATTAATATATGTTGTGCACCAGGTACTGTACACTCTAAGTCTAGGACTTAAGTCATGTCCATTACCATCAGAGGTCAGTGTAATCGCTTGGCTTGTGGTGCAGTATATGTACTGTATATAGTTTTTTGTCATTCATCCTAAACTGCAGAGCATAAATGCCTCTCTAGAATTCACATGAAGATCATTTTATACTTGGGAAAAAAAAAAAAAAAAAACAATATATATATATATACACAATAACAAAAAACAAACCTGCCCAGGGGGGCTGACTTTATTCTCTGTGAATATTAGCCATCCCCCACAGGGCTAGAATAAAGATTGTTGTAGGATCTGGTCACTTTCTAGTGGATTTGACAAGATCTGCCCACATGGATTAAAAATCCACATGAGGTATACTGCAACCGGGGGCTTTTTTTTTTTTTTCCCCACTGCTGTGTGGACCGCCGGCACATAGGGGGTGCATTTCCCTTTGCATGCAGCAGTCTAAACTCCCTCCCCCTTATGGTCCCTTCAGGGCTGGTCTCATGGAAGGTGCGGCCCCACTTGTAGCTCTTGTGGTAACATGGACTTGGGCCCACGGCACTGGCTGAGGTATCAAAGGCCTTCTCCCCAATCTCCCTGGCGGTCGGAGGCCCCCAGACTCCCTGGTCCAGTAAGCTCCCATTTCCCTGGGATGTGCTTCGGTAGCCCAGGCATATAGGGCCAGCCCCTCCTTTATTTTAATTTGTTTTTTCACTGCGACCAGAGTGTACCAGGGGTCTGTGGGGCAGGAGGCCATTCTGCCCCAGGAGAACATCAACAACAACAAAAAACAAAAACAAAAATATACAAACAAGCCATGTCATTTCAGTAACTTGTGATGATAATGATCATGACTTTATTCCTCAAGAATATAGTTATGAGAAAAATATATACTGGTACCAGGTATGATAACATTAAACTTCAAGGTACGAATATGAGAGAATATATATACAGTACAGTACTAGGTAAAGTAAGACATGTAACATGCCTTGCATACAAGAGGGAAAATCTTAATATACAATTGTGAAAAATATAAAGCTTATTGTAACTCAAAAATGCCCATCAGTTTTTGGTTTATCTGTAATTATATAAATTTAATGGTCCCAAAGTCATAATATGGTTGGGGACACATTCATAAAAAGGAAATGTTATCATACAGAAATCTAAGCCAATAATGATAAAAGACAAGAGGAAATTTAACAAGATCACACTGATAATAAAACAACAGTTAAGGAACAATGCAAGTAAAAAATGATACCTTGAGCAAAAGAG
Source organism: Petrolisthes cinctipes (assembly GCA_033782935.1). Lineage (NCBI taxonomy): Eukaryota > Metazoa > Arthropoda > Malacostraca > Decapoda > Porcellanidae > Petrolisthes > Petrolisthes cinctipes. The sequence continues at coordinate 32,561 of JAWQEG010002206.1, read as the reverse complement.
CATCAGAGCTTGGGTACTCAAGGTTGAAGAAGTGAGCAACAGGTATCAACTCCTTCCTTGAAATGGAAAAAGGAAAACAAAATTATCATAATTACTGTATTCAAAATGGGTAAATGTGTCAGTATTGAAACCAATGGAAGGCAATATTTTAGTAAGAAAAGGGTAAGCCCAAAGGGTACAATGAACCTCCCAACTCTGATTAAAAATATTTTAGAATTTGTCAGAGGGATACAATCTACAGTAGATGCCAAAAGTGCTATGATAAAACTGAAGAGGTTAAAAGAAGTATTGATCGATAAAAAAATTAAAAGGTGAAAAAACAGAAACTAGAAGAAATTTATAACCGATCTTAAGGCTCCTTCTACAGAGTATGGTAATTCACTCAATATACAGTAGAGCCTCGATTATCTGGCATCCACGGGGATTTTAAAAGTCCGGAAAATTGATTTTTCCGGATAGTTGAATAACACCCGTTTTCTATTGTCGTGCACCATACATAAGTATAGAAGTATGTAGCTACTGTAGCGTGACTTGCACACACGGTAATAATATGACATACATAATGATTAATGCAATGTAGCGTACAATAATTCACCATTGTAATGGGTATGCACCATTGACTCATCAATGCTTCAGTCGGATGAATTAATCCACGTTCCAATAATGTACACCCAAATACACCCATAAGCACTCAACCTCTACTGTATAGCCTAATGTACTGTATCTTACAGCAAATAAACTTTTGTTGATATGAATGATAAACTTAGGTTTACTGAACTGTAAAACTAAAATGTTAACCACTGCTAAAATTGTTGTATCCTTAAACTAATGTTATGTTCAGTACATAATTTTTTTCTTTTCTTCTTTTACTTATTTACTGTATTTATGTATTATACATGATCAATTCTTCATCATCACTTTTCATCATCATCACATCATCCACATTAGATTCAGATTCAGAGGGAGAGCTGGGTGTGGGTGGTCGAGTTAAGGGAGACTTAAGCTTATCATCAAGAGTGGATATGCTGGCTGAGAGTCAAACAGTCCGGAAGGGGGAGACTGGTGGAGAAGCTGATTTTGCTGGAGTACTTGCTGGTGTAGACGTTGATGATTCACTGTACATCTTCTTTCTTAAATTTAAGCGACATCAGACTGCATAACATATTTCAAAAATTTGTCTCTTTGCTTGGGTATATCATAAATAGTACTGGATACTGGACCCGACTTTGTAATCGTGCATCAAAGCACCCTTTTCTAGTCTATTACAGATGTCTATTTTCTGTTTCACTATCAATACCACTCTCTTACACTTGGGCTTAATTTTATTGGCAAGTGTAACGGGAGCCATGGCTACAGTATTATGTACAGTATATTGTACCACCAAATATACGGGTAAATCGATATAGATTAGTATGTAGCGGCGCAGACACTGTTTAAGCTTCAAAACAAAGGCTGTAACTAGCAAATTAGGGGTGCGCATTGCGCAGCTGTACTCCGCTCCATGTGGAGCAGAGGTGGAATTAAATTAATGGGGCAAGATGGTTGCACGGTAAATTTGAAATTCCAAATTGTCCAGTTAAGCACCAATTCCGATTGATTGGCTCCCGGATAATCGATGCTCTACTGTACAATAGCTCCAAGGAGTATCTATAAACATTTTAAATGAAACAAATAGGTACAATGGAGGAAACACATAAAAGCGGCTCCCTGGTAATAGAAGTCATATGGTCATGGTTATATTCTATTTTATCAAAACTCGATGACAGATAAATTTTAGAAAAAGTATATCTGGGAAATAAAAATGAAATTGAAAGGTAATATTAAAACACAAATCATCGTATTATCAAACTATCAAAATCCTATGTAATAGGTGGAGAAATGTGGAAGGTGATAACAATTACCAATGAATGGAGCTTGATGGAGAGAAGTAGTGGTGCAATTAGAGTGGGTCTGGGGTGCTCAAACCCTACACCTGGCATCCCCACCCTCAGCAGACTCTTGCTCCCAGATGTGTGCAACACCAACACCTGTCCACACAAGAGGAAAGAAGGTATATAAAATTACCTTGTACTGGTTTAGAGTGCATTCATTGAAGTGACGTCTCTGACGTCTCTTCCGTCTCCCTCATTTTCACCATTAGCTATTAGCCTAGAGTACAGAATCCAGCAGCCTTAAAAGCCTGTCCACAATAGGAAACTTTTTCGGGAAACATTGTTTGGAAACAGTTTGCAAACATTCGGGAGCCTGTTCAGAAACAGTTTGGAAACTGTTTACAGAATGTTTGCAAAACAAACTTCAGGGTGAATTTGTTTCCCATTCGGTATGGGAAACAAAGGGAGTTTGTGTGTGTGTGCGTGTGCGTGGGCAGTGAAACTGCTAAGTAAAATGCAGAGGCTGCTGCAGCAACCGCCTCACTCAACATCATGAGAACGACTGAAGTCTGGTTTGCAAACATTCGAAAATTGTTTCCCGAATGTTTGCAAACAATTTGTTTGCTAGTGTGGACAGGCCAAAACACGTGGACACCACTTCAGCAACAAGAGCCAGCAACAGGTAACTTCAAAGTTTAAAACAATGGAAACAACAGTGGAAACACTGACTATCACTATGCATGCAGCGTCAGAGTTGTTGCCAATATCCGAAATTGGCAACACCACTGCCCGTAGTCCGCTCACTTAACTCACTATCCCCGGTGCATTAATCGCTATCCGCTGTACCTGGAAATATTTCTATCCTGTCACTATCTGTGAAACCTCTATCCAAAAAAATGCTATCTGCGAGGTTTTACTGCACAATGACAAAAATTCCAGCAGTAAAATATAGTCAATAGCTTGAACTAGAATTCTTAAGACACTATTTCTAAACCAAATTCATAGATTCTCTCCTCTCTCATTTCCATTTTTAGCTTACTTCCTCCCATATTTTAAGAGCTATCAAAATATTATTGCAATTACAACTACATTTGTTGCCAAGTTTAGCTTTTGACCCTCACATTTCAGGCATTTTTCAAAGCTGCTATTTTCATCTGATAGTACCTAAAATTGTGAAAGTTTACCAGTAAACAGTAAGATGATTAATGGAAGTGAGAAAATTGTCTAACTTTTCTCTACACCTGAGACTAGTTTTTGCTCATTGATGGTAAATATTTACAGCTAATATAAAGGCCACACTGGGTCTGGTTAAGAATGCTCAGAGATCAGGAGTTATGCATCAGCCAATCTAATGAGGTAAATGTCTAAATAATTCAATTGATTATATCTACCATCAACCAGAATGTGAAAATATTATAATCCATGGTGCTCTCTCTTTGTAGTGTATGGTAACGTTTAATGCACAGATAATAACTGTTAAATGTACCTGGAGGGCCTTAATAAAATCGGCTTGAGTTGGTGGTGCGGTGGATGGAGCAAGGAAGAGTGTGGCAGTGTAAAGTGACCCCGAATTGTACTGACAATCTGTCCAGTGGCCAAGCTCATCATCAACCCTCAGGGACACACTGGAGATGGGTTCGTTGGAAAACACCAAGAGCCTGTGTGGAATTCTCCAATTAGCCTCCACATCATTACAAAACTACAAGGTCTAATTTTCCAGTTTCAAAAATAATTAATCATTTCCTTCTACAAGAAAATTAGGGTCTTCATCATCATGAAACTGGTCATGAAAAAAATAAAAAACTCATCGGCCACACACAGACTACCTCGTTTCTTATATCAGGGTTACCACCATGTGACCATATCACAACCAATATTATCCATTTTGCCCTCATAAGGTTACCCCTCCTCACAAAGTTGGTGTCATAAAGAGAACTCAAAACACAACATAACAAGGCTTTCTCTTCCTTCTCTTTCCCACCTAATGACAAAGGTGAGTGAGGTGGAGGTCCTCTGGTGGCGGGAGAGGGCAGTCAGCAGCACTATGGGCCAAGTTGGATGAGCCACATCCAACCACACCACCTTACCACCATCAATGGCCAGTATCCGGTACCTGTTATGGAGAGAAACAAAAGCTCCTCTCAATATATTTACTTCTCTCTCTTTTTCCTTAAACCATTCATCACTCACTTTCTCCAAGGTGAGTCCCACTATGGGACTGACCATGACAAAATAAAAAGGGAGTAACAACCACATTGCAATGGAGACATTACTATCCCCACTGAGAGTTAGCATGCCTTACTGTGCAGGTTGTCTAGGCTCAAAGCCAGCAGAATGCTAATTTTCACGTACTTTGTGTATTCACCCTGCAGGAAAGAGCATCCACTTTCAGCCTGATCTGCCTTTTGTAACAATATAGCAGTCAAAAGTACGAAATACATAAATTACATACAGCACACCCACCTAAATCAGTTTACGTCCCTGGCTAGCCATGTTTTGGTGCCTCATATGATAAAATCCCATAGACACACGAACTCATTACTAACCTATGACGGTGTGCCCAGTCGGCCAGCTCTATCTCAGCCATTCCTGAAGGGTGTGTGGTCCACATGGTGTTGACAAGGCCCAGGCCAGCATGAAGATGGCCACAGAGGTAAGCTGCAGACCCTGCCAGTACCTCTCGCTCCTCTCCACCCGACACTATGGAGTTGGTGGGATAGTGACCATAGGAGAGCAGTACATCCCCTGACTCAGCTGCATCTGCAAAATCAACAACAGTTTCTGTTCTTAGGATTTAAATTAATATCCAGACAAAAATCAAGGTCTGCTTTAGCAAACATTCACTTTGTGGTTGAGTGATCTTGGTTGGGTCGGATCTTCTCTCAAGGTACACAAGTCTGAATAAAGTTCCACATACTTCTTGTATGAACCTTTGAAAGTACAAGCATTAAACACAAACTTGTTTGTTGACATATCCTAACCTGTCTGATGCTTTTATAATTATGTATACCTGCTTCAAATGTTGCTGATATTAATTCTTATGATCTCGTACATATGACTACAGAGGAATCTGGGTATTTACCATCTTGCTTCCCTCACTACAACTCACGTTTCACTGCCTTCTCCAACTGCTGGCGGTGTTGCAGTGTCAGGTGACCCAGAAAGTTAAAAGCTCTGATGCCCGGCTTGAGAGAGGCATCAAGGGGCAAGAGGGTAATATTAGGCCTGCCTATGCCACCTGACACCACTCTTGTTGCTCCAATGTCTGGTTGCACTGCGTAGGCTCTGAAGTGAGCGTGTTGCACTTCATCAAAGTTATCTGAAAATGTGAAACTTAAGATGCAGCCCAATGACATTTCATAATCTCAGGAAAAAATAATTACACTGAGAGTTTGACATGTGTGGCTCATCAGTTGTTAACTCCAATAAGAATTATTTTTTTGGCTCCGTTTGTTTGTCTGTTCCTGTTTGTTAGCAAGATTAGACAAAAAGTTATATGTGGGTCTTTTTACTAATTTTACAGGTGGGCCCAGTGACTGGCAACAAGTTATTAGATTTTGAGAGATCCAGATCTGGATCCAAGAATTTTTTACATTTGACAAATTTGAGGGTAAAGCATTGGTGGTGATGCTCATGTATTTTCAAAACCTTTTAGGGGGATGCTCAATGTTGGAGGAGATTTGCAGTCAATGAACTTATCCCAGTTATATATAATTTTTTGTTAATGAACACTCACCATGGTTGCCAGGCAAGTCAAGCCAGAGAGTATAGTTGGCGCGGGTAACTCTGTCCCTTACTGTTCGTTGGTATATTAACCACTCTTGAGGCAGTTCAGAGAGCTTCAAACCAAATGTCTTGCTGTTGGTCAAGTCTCCTGAAAAATAAACACCAAAATACTTGCAAAACCACTTGCAAATTTATATTATCATATACTACACTATTATATTTTATGCCGAACAACAGCCAAGTATCACTATTCATGCTCTGATACTCTATTATATAGTTTTATATTTTTCTATACAGTAATGTTCTTTCTAGCTTCCTCAAATCAATATTTAATTGAAATTCCAAAGACAACTGAAGTACTGGAGTACAGTACTTTACAATTCACAGATTCATACACTTTACAGTATAAAAAGAGCAACTGTTTGTTTGTTTATTTGTTATTTCTCTACAAAGATAGTGCTCAAATATTTTTAAAGACCTGTGACCAAGACTGCTGCAGGCTGGACGTAGGACAGGGTGTCATCAACAAATTGTTGAAAGTGGTTAATCTCCTTCTTGGCATCAGCACCTCGCTGCAGATGAACATCTGATACCTGAAGCATCATAATTATCAACCTCATCGTCTATTATACCTTCAACAATTTTTCCTAGTTCTGTACTGTATTGTATTGCATTACCACAATCATAGCTGTGGACACTAGATAACAGTATATTTTCAAAGAAATCATGAAAGGTTGTTCAGCAAGACAAGAAACTAATCATGGATGCTTATCTTTAATGTTGTGGACTCGGGACCCAAGGTATAAATAAATCCAGGGAATGTCTCACCTGAACAAACCACACTAATCCTCTCTGTGTCTCCTCTTGTATCAAGTTGTCCCACTCCTTCTGAGAGAACAAGGGACGAGAGTGATAAGCTGCATGCTGAGAGAATCCCCTGGTGAAGCCCACATCAGGCAGTATGGGTGGGAGTCGAGGGGTAGCCCAGGACTTGAGGATGAGGAGAGACATGGAGAGAAGGAAGAGCAATGTGGCGACTATAAGGTACGCTCTTCTACCCCGGCCAGTCAATCCACGCATCAACATCCCACCACCTATTTGCCACCTGGAGACAAAATTCTAGCATTAACTCTTGAATTTAATACAAGCACCTGTCAAAAGGAAAAATGCATGGTGAGTAAGAGTCAATATTTTGGCAGGTCACAGTACAGTTGTTTGACAAGGCCTTGTTACTGGTTAGGTTAGGTCTCATATGGTTTGGCTGCAGTAGTCCTAGACCATAAGTATGGTATTATTCAGGCGATAGCCCGTAATCACTATCATCTATTCTTTTCTGTCAAATACATTTAGGGCCCAGTAGTTTGCTACGGTCCTGATTAGGTTAGGTTAGGTCAGGTCAGGTCTATCTAATTCTATTTAATCCATAATACATAAAGGTTGCCTGCTACAAAAATATTTTAGAGACGAATCTGGGTAAATCAAATTTGGAGAAAATGAGTGTTTTCGGAGATTGGGTGGGGGGGGGGGGGGTTATATCTCCAAAAACACTCATTTGCGTCACATTTGAACTAGTTTCTTTAAAAACACACTATAAAGCATTATATTTTTAAAACCTTGAGTCGAAAAAACATTATGGACAAGCGCCCGAATATTACCATAAGTAATAACTATATAATAATGTTCTTTGCTTATTTTAGCCCTCAATTTCCCCTCAACCTCTAAGCCCTGTCCTCTTTGTGTGGGACAGCCTCTAAGTTAGGGGGTGAATAGAATATTTCTGAGGTATGTTATTAGCACTCTGTCGCTCTGGGAAATAAATAGCGGTATTTATTGAAAGAATTACCGTTTTGTAGCAGTGTTGCCAGATCCGGCTAGGTCCCAGTATTTTGCTCCAGTCATTTCCTATACTTTACCACGGTTATTTCCCGGTAGTTTGCCCAGGTTAGGTCCCGGTAGTCTGCTGTGGTCTAGGTTAGGTTAGGTAAGGTCAGGCTAATTTCAAAATTACCTTCTTGGAAATGGGGCATTTGCGGAGGAAATGCCATAGAAGAAAATAGTCTTAGAATGATCTAAATAAGTGGGTAATGAAGGCAGAAAAACCGTAGGGTACGCAATAACGGACCTCCAGTGAAAAGACAAAGGAAATTAGGAAAAGTTTACTCGTGGAACTGCACTAACTTTAATGTTACAGAAATTTCCATGAGATTAAAGAGATGTATTCTAACTCGACCCAACATAATAATAATACTGTACCTCATGATGGTGTCAGCCCATAAAAATGTCACACCCTGCGACAATATTACCGGCACACTCCCCTGAAAGCCATTACATGCAATAGATACCTTTTGTGACGTGTGTTAGAAGAAGGTGAGTGTTGTTGTGTGTTGAGGAGTGGTGGTGGTGGTGGAGGGGACATAATAAGGCACAGTGAGGCAGATGATGATGATGGTGATGGCAATAGGGGCGTCTTGTTATTAATTATTATCTCCCGTCAGTCAGTCAGTCAGCTGTGAACACTTTACAATTTTAATACAATAGTAACAATAGTGTCATTTGTGATGCTGAAATCCGCCCACGTTTTGTTGGTATTGTTATGTCTTTGGGGCGGGTGTTCAATTTACTATTCTACTGTTATAAGAATTTGGTCTTTAAACTGTCATGGAATTATTATTATGCATATCAAATATAATCATTTTTTAAATATTTTACTTTGGCTGACAAATTTGAAATTAAATGATAAGATAAATAATGCGATAATTAGAGTCCTACACTAAATACTTGACATTTGCAACACTGATGCTGACAATAGTGACATGTCTACCAGACGTCAAACTATTTAACATTTTTGTTATTTACATCTTGATATATGCGTGAAAACTTTAACATCCACGGTCTTTAATTTTGTTATATTCATTGAATGTATTCCCTTCCAACCATATCTGCGATATTACTTTATTATTGTATTGCAGTATGATATTTTCATTGCAATAACAAACCCATCACAACCACTGTCATTACCCTCAAGCGAATTTTCAGGAAAATAATAAAATAACATGGGCTAGAAATTGACCTTTGATGGTTTTGACAAATATATCAAAATTATATATATGAAAATAAGCGATTTTAACGTACAGTTTGCAACCACATTATGAAGTCACATTACGGTATTTTCATGTTTTCATAAATGACAGCCACATAATTTACCCTCGGAAATTGAGTACAAATTCCCATAAATTTCACAGTTAGTATCAATTCTGATAAAAAATGCAAACATACAACGATGTGTGAAGTTATTGCAGTGCAGAATACGAGAGAGAGTAGTGATTACATGTAAAGGCCACTTATCCCGATTATCATCAGGGACCTACCATATTGACAGACTGACCGAACTTTCCTGTTGCTTATATATTAGAGTTGTGAATGTGGGGTTGTTTTCATTATAGTCCGCTTTTTTCTCAATAATTAGGTGCGGATTCACTTCATCTTACAGGGGAGTAATTGTGGTAGGAACCTCAACCTTGCCGTGTATATTACAATAGTACCAGTAAAGGAGAGGAGTGCCATATGAGGCTGAGGAGATAGTATGATGAACGACTTGACGAGGAAGGTGGATGCTTCCTTTTCCCCAAAGTCTTCCCCAAGAGGTTCCAGGTCGCCCATGGCCAACCAAATGCTGTCTAGGAATGACTCCACAGGAACACTGAAGATGACCATATCCGCTGGGAAGCACCCGGCGGTTGTACACTCTGGGCCTTTCTACCTCATGAAGGTAACTTACACCTTAACGTTACACAATTCCTTTATCAGCCTTTTATTTGATGGAATTATTAGTAAATTTACAGAAGTACTGGGTTCACTATATTGTGTATTTTAGTATCATTACCCACTATTTTGGACCATTCTAAAACACTTATTCTATGGTGTTTCTTTCGGAGATGCCCCGTTTTCGAGATATGCCCCGTTTTACAAACATAATTTGGAAATTAGTCTGACCTAACCTGACCTGACCTAACCTAACCTGACCTAACCTAACCTAACCTAACCTAACCTAACCTAACCTAACCTAACCTAACCTAGACAACAGCAGACTACCGGGACCTAACCTGGGCAAACTACCGGGATATAACCGGTGTAAACTATCATAAAGTGACTGGGGCAAATTCCCAGGACCTAGCCGGATGGGGTAACACTGCGCGATCCTAGCCAAAAACCCAGTTATTCTGTAATAATACCGAATTATTGCTTTACATCAGGGTTGGGCAACCTTTTGATGCCTCAGGCCGGATGAGATCATTAGATAAGGCCGTGGGCCACAGGTCAAGTGAAATGCCCAATATACAATATATATATATATATAACGTATACCGGTATTTTTATTTCCCTTCCAAAAATAAACTACTTTATAAGAAATAAGGAATTTCTATTTAAATATGTGATACTGTACAGTCGGCAAAAAAAGTTTCGTTACCATCCTTTCAACAGTGTGATGTAATGCTGGTACGCCTGACTCGTGACACGAGTGTCTTGTATACCTTCGTCACCCACCTTGCCCGTCAGTGTCTATCGGGCAGGCAAGTAGGAATGACGTCCTTTCACCCAGTGCTATATTTTCTGGGTATTTCATGGTTATTCTTGTTCTATAAAACTCAAACGTATTTGCTTATGTTTAATAAAGAATAGTTAAATAATAAGAGTTCTTGAACATTAAAAATTTCGGTATTAGTACAGAAGTGGACCTTAATTCAGCAGTGTTGCCAGATCCAGCTGGGTCCTAGTATTTTACCCCTGTCATTTATTGTACTTTATCATGATTATTTCCCGGTAGTTTGCCCAGGTTAGGTCCCGGTAGTCTGATGCAGTCTAGGTTAGGTTAGGTCAGGTCAGGTAAGGTCAGGCTAATTTCAAAATGCCCCATTTGAATATGCCCTATCTTGGAAATGGGGCATTTGAGGAAGAAAAACCATAGAAGAAAAGTATCTTAGAATGGTCCAAAATAGTGGGTAATGACAGTAAAATATCTATTATACAGTAAGGTCCACTTCTGTACCTTTACCAAAATTTCATTTAAAATCAGCTAAACTTTTTATATAAAAACGAAACTGAATGTGTTGTACTAAGTTGTCCTGCCGCGGCCTACATATTATCGGCGGAGTACCAACCCTGCCGCTCTTATCGATGTTAAAATTAACGTAGGGGTGGTAACGAAACTTTTTTTGCCGACTATACATGTAATTATTTCCATACATAACAAAGAATAAATTAATATAAATGAACAAACTAAGCAGTAAAAAGCTTAAAATCGCCCGTCAGCACCTTGACTCCTACGAAACGCATGAATTCCTTCCGCAAAGAGGAAATGACACTGAGCACAAGTTACCCAGGTTGAAAAAAAAAAAAGTAACTTAAATACAGTTAACAAGGCATGTACTGTATTTCGGACTGTTGGTAATGTAACTAAACAGAACCGTATTTCACCTTTAAAACATGATATAATTGTAGAAAAAAAGGCTGGAGATCAACAACAACAATTTATTGGCAGTAAGAGAGGCTGTCAAAAAAAAAAATGAAAGAATAAAACTACAGTTGTTGTTGTTGAAGTTCCTCAAGCTGTCTGGCCGAACAGCCCCGAGCTCTTGAGGAAGGCTACTACAGTAGATTGTTGTACTCCATGCCCTGGTGATGTCAGAAAACCCCAGACCTACCTTAGGTGGAAAAACCTAGGAGGGGCATCACTGAGTGATACAGTAATGGTACTTAACGGTAGTGTGTGTGGTTCAGTATACCTGGGGGGCCAGACGATAAAAGCAGCTCGAATATCGCGGCCAGATTACAATGCAAATCATGCTTTAAATCGCGGACCAGACAATAGACCTGCACAGGCCAGATTTGGACCACGGGCCGGAGGTTGCCCGCCCCTGCTTTACATGATTATATAATATTTACAGTTTTCATTCTTTTATTAACTCTACGGGACAATCATTAAGTCATCAACAACTACAGAATACTAATAAATCATAACAATTGTACATTTCTCGAATTCCAATTAGATCACTAATTGAGTGTGCTCTATTTTCTTTCCCTCAGGACCCAGCCACAGAGAATGACCTGACTGGAGCCAATAACCTTATGGCACATTTTAATCTGGAACATTCATATAACAAGTTTACTGGAAAAAAGGTACAGTAATTTGTAATTTTTACTTTTTTGTGTATTTTAGGTTAGTGAGAAGTCTAGTCCTGCATTACATTATGTATTACTATATAATTAATGGATGTATGCAATTTTATTATACAATATAATAATTCATCGTAGTTTCAATTACATTCTCAGCCCAATACTGATTAGCCAGGTAATATCAGGTGCATGATTCCTAACCCATTGTTGGTGAGCATTAACCAGTTCCAGCCACCGTTTCTCTTAACTTTCAATATTGATATTTTCCACCATCTAAAGTAAAACTGGACATAGCTACTTTGTTGTGGTCATAATTAGAGTAAACTAGTGTGGCATATATATTGAGTTCATTTTTTTCCATAGGTGCGGGATTCACTATCATCTTTCTTGCCGACCCTACCTGGAATCATAGACACACCAGCTCACCTCACAAACTCTTCGCTTAGATCATTAATTGAGAAACCACCAGTCTTCAAAGAGTTCACCCTTCTTAATCACCATCAGGTTTGTGTCACTAGGTATAGAAAGTGTATTGGACTACAGTAAATATGCATTAGAGTTACTCCAAAAATGTTATTTTAAACTCTTGCTCAGTGTGGTATCTGCCATGACATTTCATATGATTGGGCATTCCTAAGAGGAGAAGAATAAAGAATACTGTCCTGTTTTTGAGATACCTACAGCCTGTGTGACTGGCAATTAGCTCATTCATTCACAGGATAATTATAATCTTTCTTCCCCATGGTTTGTGTGGCAGCTGGCAGCATTTCGTCTCCACCCTGGTCCCCTGCCAGAGCAGTATCGTTTCATGAACCAGCCACCTGGACAACGTAAACATAGGAAACACAAGAAGCACAAGTACCGCCCAGGGGAGACTCCAACACAAGATGGCTCGGCTGATGGAACTGACATGCATGAGAAGAAACACAAAAAGAAGAAGAATGATGATGACAAAGAGAGAAAGAAAAAGAAGAAAGAGAAAAAGAAGAAGAAGCAGAAGCACAGTCCCGAGTATCCTGGAGCCTCAAGCAGTGACCCGAGCAGAGTGAGCATGTGAATATGGCAACGGTGGTAAGCACACAATTTACCCCACCCCTCTGGATTTTTTTACTGTCTGGTTTCACTGGTTAGATTCTTGTATTACACCTTTAAATAGGAATTATTCTACAGTGGGTTTGTTGACTTGATTGATATTTATTAATATAGCCAGAATTTACATAGAATATAGTGGATGTGCATCAAATAAATGAATGCAACTCTCAAGCTTGTTGTAAATATTCTAAAGAGGGCTAACTCTTAAGTACATAAGGGCTGATGAATATATTTCTTAGGAAAGGTGTGGGATGAGACTATGCCCAGTGAAGTACCATATCAGACAATTGCATTTTAGTTGATCTTGTTGTAGTTGAATGTACTCTTGCATCCAACTAATAGCACATTGGTAACCATTACACCATACATTGAGCTATTAGAATATTGGTTGAAGTATCAATATTAACATGATGTGTGAGCTATAAAGATCATAGATAAATGCAACAGGTGAAAGAGATAAAAGACAATAGTGACACAGTACAGTACATATATTGCATGATAAATGTTTTATAACAAGTTATCATGGGCTTCAATATGCAAGGTATTTTTGGTCTTTGAAGAACCAGCTACCAAGTGTAAGAAGTAAGAATAAGATTTATCTCAGTGGACCTGGACCTATGAAAGCTAATGAAGCATTTCTTATGTTGCTTAGAACAGATACCTTTTGTCATTGTAGCTAACAGAATTTACTAGAATGAATGAAGTTTTTGAATACATTCACAATATTTTTTTACTCTGTGCTTACAGTAGGGAAGGAGTTTGTTAAGTGCTTTAAACACATTTATTATGGAATGACTAAAGGTACAGATTGAGTGCTGATTTCATGCTTGTATCTTTTGCACAGTTGAATATTGAGGTATCTGTAATAAAAGCAAAATTCTGAATTATATAATTATTTTTATTTCAAATAATTCCTTGGGGGAACTCCCCCAAATGGAGCCAATAGAACTATTCTGGGTCACTTCTTCCTCCAGAGACTATAAAGGTATATAGCCTTGTATTTCCTACACCATAAATACTAAAAGTACTTAGGAGACTACCACCAATACTGCTCATTAACAGCAAACTGCATATTCTTGTGATGAAAGGACTCCTCAGATAACCATTAGGGTAATATGGAAAAGAAACAATGTATAGAGAAGTACAGTAACATTTTTAATAAGGGATTATCAAAACCAAATATTTGACTTTATACCATGTCAATATAACATACAGGCTTGTTTGAAGAAATGCTACCCATGTTAGGTAAAACATGGCTATCAATACTATATCTATTACTGGTATGCTCTCATTTGTAGTTGTCCTGTATATTAAAAAATGAAGCACAAAACCTTAAAACAAACAAGGACAAATCATAGAAACGTTTCAAAAATGCAATTGCTAAAAGAATACTAATGATATTAAAGCAAGTATTTTTCTACCATTAAAAAAAAAAAAAAAAATCTTTAGTTCATCAGAGAGCTTGAGGTAACACAATAAGAATGGTGCCATATTTGCAAGTCATTTTTACAGGATAAGTGCCTTACCAGTATGTCTACTTTTCCAACATAAAAACAGACTTGATGTCTATGTAGGTAAAATAATTTCTAAATTTACCTTACCTCCAGTGAAACAGTGTCTAAATACAACATGGTAGCAGCAGTAATGCATATCCTATTAATCAACTGGGAATGTAATAATAAATCACTCCCACTGCTATTCTGCCATATTTTAACTGATGGTAGCACAGGTGGTGGAAGTATTTACAGTAGTAAAAAAACTGTACCAACTACTCTACTGTATATAAAATATTACACAATTTGTTTTCTGTTCATCAACTGCTTTTGTACAAATATACTGTAATTTTAAATTTATTCTTAAGATTATGAAAATATATTTTTCATTTTATGGAATGATAAAATGCATTCATTCTTTGGCTCACAAACTTTAAAAAAAATAGATCACTGTAAGAAAGAACAATAAGGCTACAGCCTCCTGCATCCAGGCCTTCTTAAGGCTGGAAACATGGAAAAAGTGATAAAAAGAAACATGCACTATAAACTAAAACAATAATGAGTACAGTGTATATAGAACATTTTAAATCTGTAATATTCTTATACCATTAAATTGCTAAGATATCAGTGACTTTGAAGCTACTGCTTCTTTCAAACTATACAAAGAAGCAGATTATTCTGTCAGTACAGGTAGATTTTTTGTGGCAATGTGGAAGAATAATCTGACTTCAGTTAGTTCACATCTTAGCAGTTGATTGCACATGGTGAAATTTACGTTATTTACACAAACAGAGTGGCACATTACAATTTCAGCATGTTCAGTTTCAGTCATTGTATTGCAACTACACCTGAAAAACAGAAATGTACTGTACAGTAATCCAGCATCAAGTCAAGACTAAATTCGGTGGGTAAAATTTGACAGTCTAAAAAATCAGAATATACCAACTGAGCTTCAGTATATTCTTGCCACTCGTTGTGTGTTACCATTTAATATAAGTTATGAATATAGTATCACTCACATGGGAAGACACAGTATCATCAATGGAAGGATAGTAGTGCATTACAGTTCTTTGTTTCTTGGAAGCTCACAGTAGCCTACATTATTCATTGATCACTTTTCAAGACCACTGTAATTATTTTCAGTACAGTACAACTAATACAGTATAGAATGGTAGCTCTATACCTCTTAATCACTTTTCCAAAATTATACAGTAATAATGATAGTTACATTCGTTACCTAAAAAAGCAAACCTTTGTACTGTACCAAGGTGTAAAACACGACTGTATGGATATTAGTACTGTACTGTATTTGCTCAAGTGTATGATGTAAAAAAAGAATACTGTTCAAATCAGTGCTATTTACAGAGTTCCAGAAAAAGATGATAAAAATATGTAATTATTCAATATACAGTACACTATACAGAACAAGATTCTTTTGTGACAAAAACACAGTTTGGTAATGTTTAAAATAAATTGCACTATATTATGAAAACCATTCAGAGACATAATCATGGTTTAAAACAAACTGATGTGTGTACTTAGTACCATTACTGTACAGTACAGGCAATTTATCTGTAACAAATTTCATAAAGAATATCACTATCTTCTGTACATTAGTAATA
Source organism: Petrolisthes cinctipes (assembly GCA_033782935.1). Classification (NCBI taxonomy): domain Eukaryota; kingdom Metazoa; phylum Arthropoda; class Malacostraca; order Decapoda; family Porcellanidae; genus Petrolisthes; species Petrolisthes cinctipes. Next base: position 16,583 of record JAWQEG010002206.1, on the reverse strand, counting down.
CAACAGTTACACCAGCTACATGTGTGCATAAATAATGTAGTGCAAAATACTCTAATAAAATAAGTTTCTTTATTGACTTACTGAACTCTACTGGTAATAAAGCAGACAATGTCGAGATGAGAGCAAGTGTCTGAGGTGTGAGCATCAGTCAGGTTGCTTGGGCACGGCACCGACATAATCGGCCAGTGCGTCCCCCAACTCACACGCTGCCTCTACCACCCCTCCACCTTCTGCACCCACCAAGCTCTCACCTGTTGAGGAAAACCCCATTCATAATTACAGTATCTCTATCATGATGGAATAAAATTAAGCCTCCTATAGTCTATTTCATCTCATCTGACAACAGCCATATGTAAAATGGCAACATTGCATTGCCAGCTCGTGATTGGCTGAACAAACATTGTCCTTAACACTTGACTCGTTGATATAAACATTTAAATTAACCCTTCATTAACTTCATTGTATGATCCTGAGATGCAAAGAAAATTCTCATTTGTTATTTCATATATGCAAATCATGTCTATCTGTTGCATTGACCATATAAACAGACACAAGAAAGAAAAATTTAAACAAACACAATATTCCAGTCAATTTTGTTTCTCTCAGTTTTACTTAGATAAATAGATATCTGTCTTCATAGGCATACTTAAAAGGTATTCTAATATTTATTGAATTAAAATGGCATGAGAATTGTTATAATATAGACAGAAATACGAGGTGAGCTATTTTTTTTTTCTATAGCTCACCTCGTATTTCTGTCTATATTATAACAATTCTCATGAATTCTCATACCATTTTAATTCAATAACTATTAGAATACCTTTTAAGAATGCCTATGAAGACAGATATCTATTTATCTAAGTAAAACTGAGAGAAACAATATTGACTGGAATATTGTGTTCGTTTAAATTTTTCTTTCTTGTGTCTGTTTATATGGTCAATGCAACAGATGGACATGATTTGCATATATGAAATAACAAATGAGAATTTTCTTTGCATCTCAGGATCATACAATGAAGTTAATGAAGGGTTAATTTAAATGTTTATATCAATGAGTCAAGGATTAAGGACAATGTTTGTTCAGCCAATCACGAGCTGGCAATGCAATGTTGCCATTTTACATATGGCCGTTGTCAGATGAGATGAAATAGACTATAGTACTGGTCATGATGCAACAGTTGGAACATCCAACACTACTATAATTTCCTTTCACAAGTAATAATATTATCCTTCGTCATTCACCAGACATAAAGTGTTACCTAGACAACAACAAATTTAGACAGAACTTGATCAAGACTGAGAAATGAAAGAAAATGTGATAGCAAGATTGACAATTTAATATCACTTTGTGTTGGTAAAACACTGACTTTTTTGTCTTGTATGCTAGGTTGTATCATAAGTCAATTTTGTATGCAAAGTATTTTGTTGAGTAATATACATACTGACTGCAGGTTATCACTCACTTTCTGACCCAGTGAGAGGAAACATTTGATCTAACTGACGAAGAATGTTCTCCAGCTCTTCCTTCACATCAGCAGCTGTTGAGTTTGCTGATTTCTTCACAGGGAACTCCTTTGGTGGTGAACTTCCAGCCAAGGAAGCAGAGGAACCTACAGATGTTAGGTCACTGAAATTTACTTCTGTAAAACTTGGGAGTCTTGAGCCATGGGAAGCTAGCTTGGGCCAATTAGGATCTGCAAATAGAGAGAAAACTATTATATTTGCATATCACACACAGTACTACACAGCTACCTTTTGGTGTATTGTACTTGTTTGTCTTGTTCCCCTTTCTGGTCACCTTCAAAAGCCTCACACCTTGGCAAACTTGCCCAACACACAGTTTCAACTATTTGTTCTCCCTACCCACCTACATTTCTTACTTCTATGACATCCAAAGCAAGCTTATACATAAACATCCCTGTGCAATTAAGAAATATTTCAACTAAATGCTTTAAAACCTAAAACAAAAGAACATAATCAGTACAATCCTGTACTGCAGGGAGAGTCAAGAACTGACCAACAATTGGTGTGGTGTGAGTACGGGGATCACTGGGAGCAGCTGTGTTCTTTTGACAAGGAGTGAATGGCATTCTCAAACTCTCTACAGTACCACATGGTTTGAAGGGGCTCCCTCCTGGATTTTCAACCTGCAGATTATTTCACATTTTTATACAGTAGTTCCAATAAATGGTTTCTAACTACAGTACAGTACTTCCTACTACAATAGAGCTTTCACTGAGAAGGGGAAAAAAATGTGAAACACTTCCATTAACATTGCTGGCAAGTTACTGTACAGAAAATAATGAGCATACAATCTAAATGCAGCACTTGATACGCAAGAATATCAAGTGCCTCAATTTTATGCTAAGCCAACAAACATAAACAAAGCAACAGTCAATTCACTTATCCTACACTTCTCCTTAATATATCCTACCTCAACAGCCACTTAATTAACTAACCAGATGATTTTCCTTATTGTCGAGAACAGCAGTGTCATCAGGTGAGGGGCGTGAAGTGATGGGCGAGAGGTTGAGGAGAAGGCCACGTTCCCCTACAATGGGTGTGCTCTCTAACCGTGCCAACCCTCGCATTGCAGCCACACCACCAACCCCTTTGTGTCCCTCGCTTTCAGTCCGCATCACAACTGGATTCGACCTTGGCTGAAAGTCCTGTTAATACACAGACATGTATCAATATAATGTCTTGGTAGAATGAAGGTTACCAGTGTATATAGGAAGCAATATAGTAAAATAAAGGGAATAATGGAAGTAAAAGAAGGAAAATTCTAAGGAGCAAGCAGAGGGGATATAAAAGAAGGAATCATAGGTTGTGAGGAGGCAAGAGTGAGGATGTGGATGAATAAAGTATATACTGCATACAGTACCTGAAGGATTGCCTTGAGTTTGTTGATCTGTGTCTGGAGTTGCTGGATGTGTTGCTCCACCACTTGACCCGACACCCCAATAGTGCTCCCCTCTTCTTCCAGCTGCCTGCACAACATACAGTACACGAACCAAGAGAGTAAAATATGGTTTCTTTTTTGGCTAAAGGTAAATTTCAACAGCATACACTACATCAGTTATACAGTATTTCTACTTTATAAATTTTTTCACATTACGTACTTCATTTACAGAATCCTCTTTATAATCCCTTCTGTCCAACCTCCCATTAGAAGAGAGCCAAATAACCCCTTTTTAGTGGAATAAAAACACCAAATAAAAACTGCTCTTCTACCTGTGACCCTCCTGAAGGTGCATGATGACTGAGTGTATTTGGTGGCGTGGTGAGGTGGGAAGGATGGTAGGTTCACAGGCCCTCTTCGCCACCATCCCTCCCTCACCTCTCCCCTCCCTATTGTCTCCACCCATACAGTGGCTGTCCTGGGAGGTGTTGAGGATGGTGCGGGAGAAGAGTTCATGTTCGTCATTGTCATCGTCCTGCCCCTCATCCTCACTGCTCTCACTCCAGGACACACAGGCTCCAGCCCTACTCCCACCATCACTCCTATAAAATCAAGTTAGATCTACCTTGTAAGACATATGTATGTGAGTGCTCCTCAAATAAATATGTCAACTCCAATAAGAATTTACTATACTTACTATCCACAATATATGGTTTTCTTTACACCCCTGAAGATACATTTCATGGGATTCCTGCACACTTATGGTACATATGACAACACCAACTCACCCTTCTCCATTGGGGTCTTGACTGGTGGGGATGGCCAAATACCGCTGCTTATTCCCACTTCCTCCTCCACCTCTAAGTCTGTATTTGAGTATCTTCATCAACGCACGTCGCCATTCCTTACTGTTTGTCTGGTACAGTAAATAACAGTAGTGTAATTACAAAAACAGCACAATAACATCCCAAGCTTTGTTAAGTTATAATGTGAGAATATGAGCCAAAGCTGACAATGGGTAAATCTGGCTAACAGTATGCCATTCCAAAGTTTTCATACAGCTAGCAAACAACACAAAGCAACTTCATGCCACTTATAATCTGGGTATAAAAAACACACCTATGATATCTGCTTTAAAAAATGGACAGTACCTCATGACAATACTCCTGAATGGGATGAGAGAGTTTGTGACTGCGTGAGGTTCGGGCATGAAGGAAACAATCCTGACACAAGTTGTACCCTAAACACCGCAAGCACTGGTACCTGAGGCCAATGACTGGCCGCTGTTTACACACACCACACTTGACATCATGACACACTGCAACAAAATTATACATATTACAATAAAGCCATGCCTCCACACTTCACATAACATACTATAACACAATTATAGCCATGCCTAATAGACTTTCTATTATGACACTCATAAAATATACAAAACTGTACTATTCAATAGATGTATTGAAGATGGTCAATTCTTCGAAAGTCTGCCACAGAGTAAACAACTTTTAAGTAAATTAAAGTAATTGTAATAAGTTTTTCTACACAGTTTGGGAGAATCAGTATCCTCTAGTTACTAGTATATAGACATCTCTCTACAACATCGACTTGGAATAAGAATGGTCTCAGAAACATTATTTACCGTACTGTAATTACAAACCAAGTTCTGCAGCAGTGAGTCTGTAGAGTGTTGTCCACCACACCAGTGTCTGAGGTTCCCGCAGTAGCCACCCCAGCAGCACCTCCTCTCCTATCCCCACCTCACCTGACACCTGACACACAAACAAAATATCAGTAATTTACACTAAGGAATACATATTAATACCTGTAGACAGTAAAATTAATGCAAAAATATTAAATACAGTAAGTGAATGATGCCTGCCTCCTTGCTACATTAATTCCATAGTCATTTTACCAGCAATGCCATCAAATCTAAAACTGCACCACTAGGTGGATAGGGTTTGAGTACATTAAGTAGGCTACTTGGATATTGAAAAATATCCAAGTTAATGATACATACATATGAGTCAATCATGCATTAGATTCAATACAATACCTCCTTAAAACAGCTCTCCACAGCAGCAGCTACGAGAGACAAACCAAACGATGGCTGTTCAGACAACAGCTCAGGTATACGTGCCAGATTTCGAAGCAGCGCTCCAAGTTTCCGCCTGACAGCATCAACATAGCAAAGCATACAGTTAAACATACAGATCTTTAGGATACACTCTACAGACAATATAAAAGACTTCATGGGCTAGGCAATAACTGGCTCTATAGACAATACAATACCACACATGGAACTACTGTACTAGTCATTGTCACCATCTGACCTAGGATTCTTCTTGCAAATATTCCTGCATATCTTGATTAAATATCAATAAATATAGGGAAATATATATAAAAAATGCTAGTATACTGCATAATACAGTACATTATTCAAAGTTAGATGGTACATTTCCCTTTTCAACTGGCTCATATTTAAACATTTAGGTTTGAATTCCTACAAGTTTGTGACTAAACAGGACATCTAGACATATCAGTGACAAGATATTTATTACCTACCTGGTACAACAGTTGTTATGATCGGCCACTTGACTGAAGAGGTATCGGTACTTCTCCTGCAGTCGACCCCCACACATCACCACCAGCAGCACCTTGCAACCCAGAACTTGCACCATGCCATTCCGTCCTCTGCACAATGACCCAACATAATGTACACCATTAAATCTTAAGCAACACCTGTCACTTTCTGATTAAATGTATTTTTACTACAGGACCACCTACTTCTTTTTCTTGTCAGGGGAACAGCTACCGTACTGACATCTTACAGCAAAATGGTAGAACTGTATTACAGTATACAGTATTACGTTAGGCCTTACACAACCTGTAGCATAGTCAGGTTACCCATGAGCAGTACCTCTTCTCACCTACAGTAGTTTACGTGTATGGATTGAACTCAGCCCAAAGTGATGCTTGGCAAACTATCTTTGTAATAACCTGGTGCAATTCATGAGTTAAGCCAGAAATAGCTATGTCTTAGATCATATACTATGACTTACCCCAGGCCATTTTGTCACAGAATAAAAAAAAAAAAAAAAACACACTATAAAAGAAATATATAATGATGCTACAGAGTAAAATTTTCATAAACATATGTACTTTACTGAAGTTTTTGCAAAATCCTTCCAGTAATAGCCATGGGAGCAGAAATCAATGAAAGAACCATGTGGCGAGACAAACAATGAATGAATGAGTATACCATAACCCAGTAACTTACAAGTCATATATATTTAGGATAAGGTTGACTGTGAGCTGAGTGGCCAGAGCAACATGGACATGGCGGTGATTGTAGGTTGTACGCAGCATCTTGAGAATAATCTGCTCCACCTGCTTCACCTCCACCAGGTCATTGTTCTCCCCGGCTCGTAATCCACTGGTGTCAAAAGCTGATGCCACACACTGGAGAGGCACATCGTGTACTGAAATAAACAGATATTACAGCCGTGCTATTCAGTGTATCAGACTATAATTTTCAGATGATGCTACAAAACAGGCATGCGACCTCAAATGAAGCACTGTACTGTAGTTTTGAGGAAGCCGTAGCATCCAATTCATTTTCAATATCCTACACAGGATATTCTTTAGAAGGCAAATTGGTAAGCTATTGATTCCTTCAAACTATGCCACAAAGCAGATCCCCAATCTGCCCACGGGGGCTGTCTTTATTCTCTGCGAATATTAGTCATCCTCCACAGGGCTAGAATAAAGATTGTTGTAGGATCTGGTCACTTTCTAGTGGATTTGACGAGATCTGCCCACATGGATTAAAAATCCACGTGAGGTGTACTGCAACTGTTTTTTTTTTTTTTTTTTTTTTTCCCACTGCTGTGTGGACCACCAGCACACAGGGGGTGCATTTCCCTTTGCATGCAGCAGTGTAAACTCACTCCCCTTATGGTCCCTACAGGGCTGGTCTCATGGAAGGTGTGGCCCCACTTGTGGCTTTTGTGGTAACGTGGACTTGGGCCCACAGCACTGGCTGTGGGATCAAAGACCTTCCCCCCCAATCTCCCTGGCAGTCGGAGGCCCCCAGACTCCCTAGTCCAGTAAGCTCTGGTCCCGGTAGCCCAGGCATATAGGGCCAGCCCCTCCTTTATTTTAATTTCCTTTTCACTGTGACCAGAGTGTACCAGGGGTCTGTGGGGCAGGTGGCCATTCTGCCCCAGGAAAACATCAACAACAACAGATCCCCAATAATGTATTATTAAGGTCATCTGTTTCCTGGCATAGATTGGAGGAGTCACATACCTTCCATTTCACCAACAAGAGAATCTCCCCTTTTGCAACAAAAGGATACCTACACTTGAGTTTTGTCTGGAGGCGACGTAGTTTACACGCAGTCCGGTACGCTGCATATTTAACTGAATTGATCGACTGAATCTCTTCAAAAATTCTGACATACTCAGGATGGTCCCACTGTGTGACTCCTCGGTTATGACTGAAACAGATACAAATGTTAACTCTTCATTGGTTACCTGTAAGACTTGATTCAATGCAGAAAAACCATGAATACAAATATCCAGGGTAGTAATGTACCGGTACAGTACAATTCTGTAATAAGTACCAGTATAGTGTATATGAAAAATTAAATATTCCATAAATTGATTAGAATTATGACTAAACAGAATACTAGAATATAACTGTCATCCACGACAGAATAAAAGATTAATAGGTAGTTGCCTATTCCCAACATATAACATACTGTACCATTCTTACTTGACATAGAACGGAACTCCTGAGGAGGTGCGGGACATGGCCCAGTCCTCTAGAACATGACCTGCAAAGAGTTTCACCAGATATATATTTTAAATGATTGATGGCAGCAGACAATAGTCAAACAAATAAACATACTAGAAAGAGTTGAAAAAAAAAAGACATTTTCAGAGATTGGGATGGGGGAGGAGGGGGGGATACCTCCAAAAACTGTAATTTGCGACAGATGTTAACAATAAATTTGTTAAAAACACACTATAAAACGGTATTAGTAGAGAATTACTGCATTCTTGGCTAGGGTCGCGCAGTGTTACCACATCCGGCTAGGTCCCAGGAATTTGCCCTGGTCACTTTATGATAGTTTACACTGGTTATATCCCAGAAGTTTGCCCAGGTTAGGTCAGGTCAGGTCAGACTAATTTCCAAATTATGTTTGTAAATCTCCGAGAGAAACACCATAGATGAAAAGTGTCTTAGAATAGTCCAAAATAGGGTAAATATTGAAAGAATTACCGTTACTGCGTACGGTTTTTCTACCTTCATTACCCACTTATTTAGACCATTCTAAGACTATTTTCTTCTATGGCATTTCCTCTGCAAATGCCCCATTTCCAAAGATATTTAAATGGGGCATTTTGAAATTAGCCTGACCTTACCTAACCTTGACCGCATCAGACTACCGGGACCTAACCTGGGCAAACTACCGATGCCTAACCTGGGCAAACTACCGGGAAATAACCGTGGTAAAGTACAGGAAATGACCGGGGCAAAATACTGGGACCTAGCCGGATCTGGCAACACTGTTACAAAAAGGTAATTCTTTCAATAAATACCCAATATAGTGGGTAATGATACTAAAATATACAACATAGTGAACTCAGTACTTCTCGACTTTTACCTATAAAACATTGCATTCTGAAAACCTCGAGTCAAAAACAAATTATGGACAAATGCTTGAATATTACCCAAAAGTTAACTACTGTAGGCTATCTCCTTAATCGAGTTCAAGTCATATTTATACTTTGGATGTGATGTCATCAAAAAATCAATAGCTGGCAATCTTTTCATTTCTTAAGTTACCCCAAAACAAACCTATAATAACATGACAATATAATTTGACGTTTTGACAAATATCAAGCAACAACAAACACACACACATCAGTCTAAATACTAGAGAAGCTAGTATTCTATTATCAACCACACATCAATCCAGAGTTAAATTAACTCACCTTCTAAATTCTCCACCATTGCTCTTGACTGAAAAAGATAATGTTTGTATCCAAGGCATAGGACCGAGTAGTGAGTAAATTTGTGGTTTGAATGAGGCCAGGTGTAGTGAGACTTCAGTGATGCCAACTCAAATTTTTGGAATCCGCTAGACTAGTCAAGAAAATCCGCTAAATCATAGGTAAAGCTCTTAAAATTTTCCGCTAGATTGGCCTTTAAAATCCGCTAGTTACTCTTGTAAATTTAAATTCCGAGCTCTTGAGGAAGGCTATGGCTTGAACCGGGCTTTCCCACAGTGCCCTCAGTGAGTGTATCTTATGTTGTTGGCGAGTGTCGTTGTGTTCGTTGCAGTCTTCCATAATGTGTTTAATAGAATGAGGTGCTGCGTTGCATCCTGGGCAGGTATATGTGATGGCTCCATCTAGTTTCTTTTGATATGTCAGAAGAGCCGCCGGATGATGGCCGCTTCTCAACCTGGCCAGGTGGACTCTGTCTTCGTGGGGAAGGGAGGATTCTGATGGGTGGATGTCAGGGGGTCGTGCATGCAGCAGGGTGTTGTTTTTAAGTTTTTTGATGGATTGGTGGGTGATTTGAATGTGGATGTGTTTCTGGAGGCTGGTTTGGGGTGGGCAGGGTGTAAGAGATGATAGTATTTGTGTATGGTATCGTGTACTTGGTGTTGTTTTGATGTTTCTTGGCATCTCTGGGTGTTTTGCCATGTAGTGTAGTGGGTGGCGTAGATTTCTGGAGGCTGCAGCAAGTGTTTGTGTGCCTCTCATGTCAAGGTGGTCCTTAATCTTGAGGATTTTGGTTTCGTGGTGTAAGTGGTCTGTAGGTGTGGTAGCTGTGCAGCCTGTGATTGTTCTTAGGGCTCTGTTTTGTATGGTCTGTAGGGTGTTGAGATGAGTCTCAGTGAGGTTTGAGGCCCAGGCGGGGCTTGCATAATCCATCACTGATCGGATATATTGTTTGTACACTGTGGTTGTGGTTTCTTTGGTGTGTCCAAATGTTGTGCTGGTAAGTGATCTGAGGGCTTTGAGTCTTTGCATGCATTTGTTTTTGATGGTTGTGATGTGTTGTTTGAATGTCATAGATGTGTTGTATGTTATGCCAAGTATTTTGTGTGTGTGTGTGTGTGTGGTATAGGTGTGTTGTTTATGGTGAGGTGTGGTGTGTAGCGGTGTTCTGCATTCCAGTTGGTGAGAAGGGTGGCTGTTGACTTGGTGGGTCAAGTTGGTATCACTACTAGTGACGTGAGCAGGGTTACCAACGTTGGCTAAGTTCTGCTGCTGCTGCCGGAGTCCGGACCCGCCCAATAATACAGAAAATTATCCACAAATAGCCCCCCCCCCCTTCCCTCACACAGGCCACTTTTTAGTGGACGCACTGAACAGACGGTGTGTCACCCTTCTGCTCCACAGACCACTGACAAGGATCTTTCAGTCCTCCATGGACACGGGTGAAGTTCCTGCTGACTGGAGACGAGCTAACATCACTCCAATCTACAAAAAGGGAAGCAAAACACAGCCACTTAACCACAGGGCACAGGCCAGTGTCATTGACTAGTGCTGTGTCAAAGATGATGGAGGGTATGATAAGGCGCAGGATATAATGCTAGACTTGACGACATATTAACTAATCAGAGGTGCAAATTCAGAGTGGCTCCCATTTGGAAGTGGAGTACATGCCACAGGGATATCGGTCTTTGGCCTAGTCCTGTTCATCTTGTATGTATGTACGTCAATGATTTAGCGCGAGGTTTGGAGTCAGAGGTGAGCCTTTTTGCTGATGACGTCAAGATCTATAGGATTATCAGAATCCAGCAAGAAGCACAAGCACATCAACGAGACATGGACCGCCTTGGTGAATGGAGCAGGAAGTGGCTTTAAACTTTCAACGTGGAGAAATGCAAAACAATGCATTTTGGAAGGCAGTACCTTGGGACCAACTACTAATTAACTTAATGACACTGTCCTGGCAAAATCAACTGTGGAAAAAGACCTCGGAGTCTACATATCAGTGGACCTCAAGCCCTCTACACACGCTTCCAAGGTAGCAGCCCAGGCGAACAGCAGACTCGGGATCATAAAACGCAACAAAGAAATTCTTCGCTCTCTCTCTATCTGACACTTGTCAGACCAGTCCTTGATTATGGTGCCCAATGCTAGTCACCTTACCTCATCAGGGACATAATATAGTATATAAAGCTACTGGAACAAGTAGGCTTCAGCACAGGGCAACTAGACTGGTGCCACAGTTGAGAAATGTTCAATATGAAGAAAGATGTGCTGCATTAGACTTACGTACCTTGGAACAGAGACGTGTGAGAGGGGACAACCTAATTATGGGACTTATTAATTTTTATTAATAGCTTGAAGCTAGCAAGACCAAACCAGTGGAGGACTCACATCAAGGGCAGCTGGTTCTCCATAATTTTAATAAGATGCATTGAACCATATATAATAGACTTCCAGAAACCGTAGTAACAGCTCCTAGTAATGCCACTTTTAAAGCAAGATACGATAAACACATGGGCATTTAATATGTATTTTGGCAATCAAATTATCAGAGGTGGCCTTTTGGAAAAGTTTAGTGAAATGCTCAGCTTAAGGGAGTAATTCTTTTTTGGTACTTTGGAGTGCCTTGATTCCTCCAAAGTATGCTAGGAAACAGGACCAGAATAGCAAAAGTAATTATGTTCTGTTGCTTAGAATAGTTTGGAGGATTCAGTTGCTCCAGAATTACCAATCGAGGAAATATTGTATAGGCTACGGGAATTAGGTTAAAGAGGAAAAATGAATTGAGAGGAGTGGTAAGGAGTGGCAAAATGATAACAATGTAAGGTAAGGAGGGGCAAGGAAAGAGGAGGTGATGTTAGAACCAGCCAGAGTGAAAGGGATCGAAGGGGAGGGAAAGGGAAGGGAGTGGAGGGGTGGAGAAGGGATAAAGGGGATGGGAAAGGGATGGAGAAAGGATAAAGGGGATGGAGAAGGGATAAAGAGGATGGGAAAGGGATGGAGAAAGGATAAAGGGGATGGGAAAGGGAGAAAGTGGAGGGGTGGAGAACGGAGAAAGGGGATGGGATAAAGTGGGATATGTTAGAGTGAATGGGATAGGAAAGGGAAGGGGGGGGTAGGAATGGGGAGGGAAATAGAAGAGAAGGAAGGGGTAGGGCGATGGGATAGGGAAGGGAATAAATGGGTGGAGTAGGAAAAGGAAGAGAGGCAATGGGATGGAAAAAGTGGGAATGAATATAGGTGGAGTGGGAAAAGATATAAGAGGAGATGGAAATGGGTGGAGAAGGGAGAGAGAGCGATGAGAAAGGAAAGGGAATGAATGGGTGCAGTGGGAAAAGGAAGAGAGTCCTTTGAGAGAGAGGAAGGAAGGAGATGGGGAAGTGGAGGGAGGAGCTTCTGCGTATACGGTACAACCACCACTACTACTACCAACACCACTACGTCATCACCAGAGCTTCCTGTGTGTGAATGAGTGAGTCAAGGCAGCAGATATGACGTCAGATGCAGTTCCAGGAGGTATAGGTTGGTTGGGTGGCAGGGGTACGGATGGGGGCCTGCCTACCTGTCTGTCTTTTTTCTGGCGTATGATAAAAACAATAATGCCCATCCCCCCCCCCCCCGTCTCTCTCTATCTCTCTCTCTCTCTCTCTCTGTTATATTGGATAGTGAAGATGGGTTTTACGTTGTTTATGGTCGATGGATGGAGAAGATGTGTACAAGATAGTGAGTGAGGGAGTGACGATGGGACAAAAGAAGTTATAAGGTCGATTCCACCACAGTGGTTGGTAGTGGTTTGTAAGCACGCAAACAAAAGAATGTTAGCCCTGTAAATGACTTATGGGTGTATAATTTAATAAATTTGGTGAGTAAACTATGCAGTGATCATCATTATCTAACTGTTGGATAGATTTTGGGAATGTGGATACTCAGCTTTTGGAAAATAATGAAGCCTTACAAAAGTGATTGGTTGGGAAGCAAACAAGCCAATACCACTGTGGAATAGACCCATAGTGTTGATGGGACAAAAGATGTTTTTTTACCGAGGTATTTGGGAGGTGGATAGAGAAGTTAATTGTGATGTAGGTATATGTGTATGTAAATTTTCAGTGGATTGTAGTCATTTGCTTATTGTAGTGAAGTTATTATGGGGTGGGTGTAGTTAGTGATATTGTGGTTGTTGTTGTTATGGTGACAATGGTAGTGGTAGTGGTAGTAGTGGTAGTAGTGGTGGTAGTGGTGGTAGTGGTAAATGTTGTAGCTATTCATTTGCAAGTAGATATTATGCCATAAAAATACAGATAAAAGCAACCCACCTCTTTCACAAACGAGTATAAAAGAACGAGTGGACGGATGAAAACGGGTCTAGAAAGAGAGAGAGAGAGAGAGAGAGAGAGAGAGAGAGAGAGAGAGAGAGAGAGAGAGAGAGAGAGAGAGAGAGAGAGGAAAAAAAATATGTGTGACAGAAGCGAAGAAGTGGTGGTTTGGGGGGGGGACAACATTACAAGTGGTTGAGTGAGTGTATTAGAGTGACCCTTGAGTACTCTTAAACACTCTTATATTAATGGTGTTGTTGGCTAATAGTGTGTGTGTGTGTGTGTGTGTGTGAAATGAATAGTGTGCGTGAATTGCGCGTATGTGTGCGTGAGTCGAGTACGTGAGTCGAGTACGTGTGTGTGTGTGTGTGTGTGTGATTTTATGTGTGTGTGTGTGTGTGTGTGTGAAATGAATAGTGGGCGTGAATTGCGCGTATGTTTATGTGTGTGTGTGTGTGTGTGTACTGTAGAGATGTGCGTGAATTGTATGTGCGTGCGTGAATTGCGTGTGTGTGTGTGTGTGTGTGTGTGTGTCGAGTCCAAGGTAGCACCATGACATTCACTAACAAGGATGCGGGTATGTGACGTCACGTACATACACACACACATACATACATACATACATACATACACATACACACACACACACACACAACCATACACACACACACAACCATACATATGTAGGTATGGGTATATTGTTATGGATAAGTTGTGTGGTAGTTGTGGTAGTTGTGGTAGTTGTGGTAGTATACAGTGGTTGTGATGGTAGTGGTTGTGATGTTGTGATAGTGAAGTCGTGGTTGTGATGGTAGTAGTGGTAATGGTTGTGGTTGGTTGTATAGTAGATGAAAAGTAGTGTTGTGGTAGTTGTGGTAGTAGTTGTGATAGTTGTGGTTGTGATGGTAGTAGTTGTGGTAGTGGTTGTAGTACTTGTGGTTTCGTGACTCTAAATGGTAGGACAATAACTATATTAAACTTTCACACCTCCCCTCCCTCACACCATATATTTCACACTCACTCACTCTCTCTCTCCTACCCACCTCCCTCCTTCTCACATGTTCCCTCTCTCTCTTTCTCTCTTTTTCTCTCCTTCTCACACTAACTCACTCTCTCCTACCCACCTCCTTCCTTCTCACATCTTCTCTCTCTCTCTCTCTCTCTCTCTCTCTCTCTCTCTCTCTCTCTCTCTTCTCACACTAACTCACTCTCTCCTATCCACCTTCCTCTCTCTCTCTCTCTCTCTCTCTCTCTCTCTCTCTCTCTCTTCTCACACTAACTCACTCTCTCATATCCACCTTCCTCCTTCTCTCTCTCTCTCTCTCCTCTCTCTCTCTCTCTCTCTCTCCTTCTCACATGTTCCCTCTCTCTCTCTCTCTCTCTCTCTCTCTCTCTCTCTCTCTCTCTCTCTCTCTCTCTCTCTCTCTCTCACTTTCCATCCCTCCTCCTCACATCTCTCTCTCTCTCTCTCTCTCTCTCTCTCTCTCTCTCTCACATTCCATCCCTCATACCCTCCTCCTCTATCCAATTTTCACGACCACTAAAAATATATATATTTACACAACGACTGTTTCTCTAACGGTCGAACTTTGCAACGGTTCCTTTCCACTTTGCAATATTGCCCATCTTCCATCACCCTATTTTTCTCTCTCTCTCTCCCTCTCTCTCTCTCTCTCTCTCTCTCTCTCTCTCTCTCTCTCTGCAACACACACAGCACTCAACTCCAACCACAGAAGAGAGAGAGAGAGAGAGAGAGAGAGAGAGAGAGAGAGAGAGAGAGAGAGAGAGAGAGACTTAGGTGCATTATTTTTCTTCATGCAAACGGTATTTTATTATTATTATTGTTATTATTATAATTATTATTATTATTATCATTATTATTATTATTATTGTCATTATAATTGATGTTGTTGTTGTCAATATATTATTATTATTATTATTATTATTATTATTATTATTATTATTATTATTATTATTATTATTATTGTTATTTCTATTTCTATTTTTTTATTTTTTTTTTTTATTATTATTATTATTATTATTATTATAATTATCATTATTAGTATTATTGTTATTATCATTATTATTATCATCATCATAATTAGCAGTATTATTATTATTATTAATATTATTATTATTATTATTATTATTATTGGTTACGACCCACTATACAATCTCTTTCTAGGTGGTAACTGATTTGGGTTAGGTCAGGTGAGTCACACAGAGAAACCCTCAGGGGAAGGAAAGGGCTGATGGGTCTGGGGACGGGAGGAGGTCCATGATACAAATGTTTCCTATTCAGAGACGAGTGCAAATATTTCTTACTGTGTAAAAGAGGAAAGGGAAAGAGTGATGGAAATGTCTTAAATATACCGGTAATTATAATGTGCGTACAGTAAGCCAAGTACAGATTGACATAGATAGATAGATAGATAGATATTTTTATTGACCACAGCTAGACGATACATAACACATACATTAAATAAACATACATACACACACAGTCAATTAATTAGGTTCGGTTAAATATAGTAGAGTATAAGCCAAGTACAGACTGACACACGTACACACACTCACAGTTAGTTAGGTTAGGTTAGGTGTTGAGGTCATTAAAATTTACGATATACACTGGTTAGGAAAGTGGACTGAAAATGTGGTAAGACATTTAATTGGTGTTTTGAAAATGATAAAGTTAGAAAATTAAGTTACACTGAAAATGAGTTTAGAAATTATTTGACACTGTGAAAATGAAGTTGAAAAATTAACTATAGCACTGAAAATTTAATCTTTATAGGGTTGAGTGATAAACAAAGAGCTGTACAGTATTTATATATTCAACTACATCTGTGGTGTATACGATGGTGTGGTATTGTACGATGGCTTTGTTGTTTGTCTGTCTGTGGAGTCATCGTACCGGTACCACGCCATCGTATGTACCACAAAATAATGTTCTTGAATACGGGTAAAGGGGGGGGGGTCGAAGGGGAGATTAGGGGGGAGGGAAGGGTAATAATTAAAAGGGGGGATTGATGTGTGTCGTGTGTGTGTGTGTGTACGATGACGTAGTACCAAGGTCAGCGTAAATAAGATGGTGCCCATTCTCTCTCTATCTCTCTCTCTCTCTCTCTCTCTCTCTCTCTCTCTCTCTCTCTCTCTCTCTCTCTCTCTCTCTTGACCATTATTATTGTTACTGTTATTATTATTATTATTATTAGTAGTAGTAGTAGTAGTAGCAGTAGTAGTAGTAGTAGTTGTTGTTGTTGTTGTTGTTTGTTGTAGTTGTGGTAGTAGTAGTAGTAGTAGTAGTAGTTGTAGTAGTAGTAGTAGTAATAGTAGTAGCAGTAGTAG
>JAWQEG010002205.1:87500-93990 GCA_033782935.1 Petrolisthes cinctipes | reverse complement strand
GTTCAATAATCATTGTATTTCTTTACAGGCCTAAACATTTGCATTCCTTGGTATTTCTGTACCAATACTTAATTAATTTGATCAGTGCATTTTAATTTTACAGCATCAATATTTAACTTCTTTCTCGGTGTATTCCCATATTTTGGTCGCCCCTTACCCCCTCACACTCACCTGACCTGACCTCACCTCACCTCACCTCATCTCACACACCCGTGTACACGAGTGTGTACCCTTTCCCAACCCTCGCCTTAGCTTTGGTCCTTTTCCACTCCAACCACCTCACCTCTCCTTGGTAATTATCCCCCCCCAAGGGTAGTTTCACCTACTAGATAATCCCCCCTCCCTACTGACACTAACGCCTCCTACCCCGATTTTTTCTCCCTCCTCCCCCAACCGATCCTAAACCTTTACCCTATCGTTCCCTCCCCCAAACCCCTACTTCCATTCTGTACATTTCGTACATCTCCCCCTAACCTCCTCAAATTGAAATTAATTAATTAATTATTAAATAAATACATTAATAAATAAACTAATAAATTTACAAATTAATTATTAAATAAATTAACAAATAAATTAACAAACAAATAAATAAACTAATAAATTAATTAATAAATAAATAAATTAATAAATAATTTGATAAATTAATAAATAACTTGATAAATTAATAAATAATTTGGTAAATAATTTAATAAATTAATAAATAATTTAATAAATTAATAAATAACTTGATAAATTAATAAATAACTTGATAAATTAAGAAATAATTTAATAAATTAAGATATAATTTAATAAATTAAGAAATAATTTAATAAACTAATAAATAAATTAATAACTATCACCATGGCACCTCAACTAACCTGTTCTACCTGCTCTGGTACTTTCGGCCCTACTATTTTCGCGAACAGAGACGTCCTTGTTTGTAAATTTTGCAACTTACGAGAGGATACTTCGACCGACTTGAAGGCAGCACAACGCAAGATCGAGGTCTTGAGTGAGAAGTTGGAAACACTACAGGAATTCGTCACTCTCAACGTAGGAATGACATCGACGGTTACAGCACCCGTCGACACAGCCCCCGTACAGACTGCCTCTACACCCTTACCTCCAACGGCACCACCAACTACACCATCTCCACGGGAGGAGTTCCGCGTTGTCAGGAACAACATACGACCCACAAGAAACATTATACCCATCACTACATGCCAGAACCACTTCAAGATCCTGGCCGAAGACGAAGATGAAGACGACACCGAGGCCAGGCTGGTTGGTGACTCTATGGTAAGGGTTCAACTCACCGAGTTTTGTGGCCGAGCACCCAAGTCGAGGAAGCGATTTTGCATCCCGGGTGGCGGCCTAGACGACGTGATTGACTCAGTGGACGAAGTGACAAGCCTGGCCCCCGACAACACCACCTACGTCATCCACGTTGGAACCAACGATGTATTGAAGACCAGATCGGAAGAGCTCCTCAACAAGTACCGACAGATGATTGCGAAGTTCAAGGAAAAGACGAACAACATCATCCTTTCTGGAATCATACCCCGCAGACAAGCAGACACCCGTTTCTACAACACCGCTACTAGTATCAACCGACGACTTGCCAACATCTGCAACGAGGAGAACGTCGATTTCGTCAACACATGGGACAATTTTTATTTTGATGACTCGTTGTTCTCAGATGATGGTGTCCATCTGAATCAGGTAGGAGCAGCCCGTTTTGGACGTTTGCTAAACGACGCGGTCATCAACCATCGTACAAAAAGCGGGACTGCCCAGGTACTTCAAGGTCAAGTAACGTAATACGAACAAACAGAATAACACGGGCAAACGTGCAGTTACCCAACCGAAATAGTCTAAAGGTTTTTTATGTTAACGCTCGCAGCATCCATAACAAATTCACAGATCTAGAGGAAATAACGCTCACAGAAAATTATGATATAATCGGCATTGCAGAATCGTGGCTAAATACTGAAAATAGAGACTTCCTAGCAGAGTATAAAATTCCTGGCTATACAATATTTGAGAAAGGTCGAACAAATAAACGGGGAGGCGGAGTTCTATTATATATTAAAGATGACCTCAAACCGATCCTATTATCAAAGCCCCATATTGATAACGTAGATACACTATATATACTCATTAGAAATAATTGCGGGATGAAACTTTTGTTAACTTTAATATACAGACCCCCAGCTCAACCAGTACAAACTGACAGTGATATCTATGAACAAATTAACGAGATGAGTAACACGCATGAGGCCGTAATTCTTGGCGATTTTAATTTACCAGTAACAAAGTGGGGAGAACCATTATCAGCTCACTATGGACAAGACCTTTATACTAACTTACAGGAGAGCTCTCTTATCCAATTTGTTAATAGTCCAACTCGTGGAAATAACGTTCTTGACCTAATATTTGCAACAAAAGAAGATTTGATAGGGAATATTAACGTGGGTGATGAGTTTACTAATAGCGACCACCGCATAATCACATTCAGTATAAATTTCAATAGAAGCGAAATAAATTACAGCTACGAAAAAATCCCCGACTTTAGAAAAGCTAATTTTCACCAACTCAGAGCGATACTAAAAGATACGGATTGGAAATGTCTGCGAGACACTATTGACATTAATACACAATCGAACTTTTTCACTAATGCGTACGCAAAAGCGGTCAAAGATAGCATACCGTTAAAAAACCGACGTTCAGCACAAAACTTAAAGCCCAAGTGGTGGAGTAATGAAATAGTCGACTGTTTACGCGCCAAAATGAACGCCCATAATAGAGTAAAAATCACAGACGACAATAATGAGCGTGCCAAGTTTTCAGACTTACGAAGAAAAGCCAAAAAGTTAATCAAACAGAGTAAAAAGGCCTTTGAAAACACGTTGCAAATCAAAGTAAGACAAACCCGAAAGAGTTCTACAGTTATATTCGGCAAAAGAAAGTGCTCACGTCAACTATCGGACCACTACTTGATGAGAATGGGGATTTTACTACAGATGAAGAGCGAATGAGTGGTATCCTTAACACTTTCTTTGCATCAGTCTTTACTACAGAAAACTCAAACGATATACCAGCAGTAACAACAGTCCAAAATGAACATACCGAGGTACTAAGTAATATCAGCATAACAGAAAGTGACGTAATAAAATGTATTGATAAATTAAATGTAAATAAGTCACCTGGGCCAGACACGATCTCCCCTCGCATATTAAAGGAAGCAAAAAGCGAAATAGTAAAACCTCTGACTCTGCTCTATAACTATTCTTTACACACCGGAACAATACCTGACGAATGGAAGCTCGCTAACGTAACACCAATATTTAAAAAAGGCAGCAAGTCTCTACCTAGCAACTATCGCCCTATCAGCCTAACCTCAGTCGGATGCAAAATGCTAGAGACAATCATACGAGATAAACTTACAAATCACTTAGAGGAAAACAACTTACTTAGAGACACTCAACACGGTTTTCGTAATAAACGCTCTTGCCTAACGAACCTATTAGACTTTTTAAATGACATTTTCAATGAATATGATAAGAGTAAAGCAGTAGACATAATTTATCTAGATTTCCAAAAGGCCTTTGACAAAGTTCCCCATAAACGCTTAATATCTAAACTAAAATCACACAGAATCCAAGGCGATACCGTAAGATGGATAGAGAACTGGCTAAGAAACCGAAAACAACGCGTGGTAATAAATGGAAAATCTTCTAGTTGGACAGGCGTTACAAGCGGGGTGCCACAGGGGTCAGTTTTAGGGCCAATCCTATTCCTAGTTTACATAAACGACATAGACGAAGGCCTCTCATGCATAATATCGAAGTTTGCCGATGACACCAAAATTGCAAATACAGTACTCACTAACGCACAGACTAAAGAAATGCAAGATAATCTCGATAAATTGTCAAATTGGGCGAAAACTTGGCAAATGTCCTTCAATTCAGATAAATGTAAAGTGCTCCACATCGGACATCATAACGTAGCAGCAAACTACTCGTTAAATGGTAAGCAACTTAAAAGCGTGGATCGAGAGACAGACTTAGGGGTAACAGTATCAAGTAACCTAAAACCCAGTCAGCAGTGTACGGAAGTAATTAAGAAAGCAAATAAAACTATCGGCTTTATCGGCAGAGCATTCGAGTATAAATCTAAAGACACAATCCTCACTTTGTATAATTCCTTGGTCCGTCCCCTTATGGAGTATTGTGTTCAAGCCTGGTGCCCGTATTACCAGAAAGATATAGCAAAATTGGAACGAGTCCAACGTAGAGTTACTAAAATGATACCAAGTCTGAGAAATAAAACATATGATGAGCGGCTAAGCGAATTAAATCTATTCCCATTGATACAACGTAGACTGAGAGGTGACTTAATCCAGGTATTTAAAATAATCAAAGGCATTGATAATATGGACTGCAACAAATATTTCACTATTGATCAATCAAACTACATGAGAGGAAACGGCTGCAAAATCATAGGCAAATCTTTTAATTCGCACGAATCCAAGAATTTCTTTTTTAACCGAGTCGTCAACTTATGGAATGGGCTTCCCCGTAACGTAATTGACTGTAACACCGTAGACAGCTTCAAACGTCGCTTAGATAAACACCTTGCGTCTAATCCCCGACTTACAATGTTTACTAATGAATAATTTTTGCCTATTACAGGTGGCAAGTTAGCCAAATTTCACCTACTTTCTATCTTTCCTATAAAAAAATTTCCTTGTGGAGTATTTCTGCCAACCCCACAAGGTTCCCATTCCTGACTTTATTTCCTGTACGGCTCAGGCCGGAGGGAGTGGAGGGTGGGGAGAGAGCCT
Source organism: Petrolisthes cinctipes (assembly GCA_033782935.1). Taxonomy (NCBI): domain Eukaryota; kingdom Metazoa; phylum Arthropoda; class Malacostraca; order Decapoda; family Porcellanidae; genus Petrolisthes; species Petrolisthes cinctipes. The sequence continues at coordinate 89,165 of JAWQEG010002205.1, read as the reverse complement.
TCTACTTTGCTATCCTTACCTACGACTATCACTGGGGAGTAATTCATTCTCTACCAGTAACCTTCTAATCGGGTCACCTCGTTTGGACCGTAAGGTCTGTTGTGGTCTGTGTTTCTATGTAACTCTCTCTCTCTCTCTCTCTCTCTCTCTCTCTCTCTCTCTCTCTCTCTCTCACTCTCACTCTCACTCTCTCTCTCTCTCTCTCTCTCTCTCTCTCTCTCTCTCTCTCTCTCTCTCTCTCTCTCTCTCTCTCTCTCTCTCTCTCTCTCTCAGAAGTTCATTCAACCTAATTGGTTTAATCGGGAAATCCGTAACCTACTAAGGGAGAGGAGAACTGCGTATCGTCGAGCGAAGGCATCTGGGGACTTTGACGGTCATAGAAGACTGAATCGAAACGTGAAGTCCAAAATAAGGGCGGCTAAGCGTGCTGAGGAGGTCCGTGTGGCTAGACTCTGCAAAGAGAACCCCAAGGAGTTTTTCAGTTATGTGAATGGCCGTAAACCAATCCGACGCAGGATCGGTCCCTTGGTGAATGAGGATGGAGCATTGATGCACTCTGATGCAGAAAATGCTAACCTCTTAAATGAGTACTTCTCGTCAGTGTTCTCTGAGGAGAGTGGTCCCATTCCCGAACCTTTGGACTCCTTCAGTGAGAAGTTGGAGTCAATGGTCTTCACCCAAGAAGAAATCGAGAGAAAAATAATCGAATTAAAAGCAAACAAGTCCCCCGGTCCGGATGGGTTCTTACCTAGAGTGTTGAAAGAAGTGCATGGTGAAGTATCACGGCACCTGTGCATGGTCTTCAACAGGGTAATCCAGACTGGATGCGTTCCTAGAGACTGGCGTGAGGCAGAGGTGACTCCTATCTTCAAGAAGGGAGATGCTAGCCAACCGTCAAACTACAGACCCATCAGTTTAACCTCGATAGTCTGTAAACTCATGGAGAGCATCATGGTGGACAAAATAACAGCACACTTAGAATCAAATTTGCTACTGAGGGGTTCCCAGCATGGGTTCCGGCAGCACCGGTCATGCCTCACAAATCTGGTGGAATTCTTCCATTTTGTTTTCAGTGAGCATGATCGGGATAAAGCGGTCGATGTTGTCTACTTAGACTTTCAGAAAGCCTTTGATAAGGTACCCCACCGCCGCCTCCTTCGGAAAGTGCGTGCACTGGGCATAGACGGAAATGTGGCAAATTGGATAGAGAACTGGCTAAGTGACAGACGGCAGCGGGTGGTAGTGAATGGACAGGCTTCAGAGTGGGTGCCCGTTACTAGCGGTGTTCCCCAAGGTTCTGTTCTGGGACCACTACTGTTTATCATCTATGTTAATGACGTGGATGGTGACATGGTTGCCAAGATTTCCAAATTCGCCGATGATACTAAGCTTGGTATGAATGTCGCGAAAGAAGGAAATACTACCCGCATACAAGAAGATCTTATGAAGATTGGGGAGTGGTCTGACACGTGGCAAATGCCATTTAACGTGAACAAATGCAAAGTTATGCATATAGGCCACAGAAACCCCCGAACAGAGTATAACCTTAAGGGCAATGCTCTCGTAAGCACTGATACTGAGAAAGACTTGGGTGTAACTATCACCAGCGACCTCAAGTTCTCAAAGCAGTGTATTGAGGCTGAGAAGAAAGCCCAAAGGATGTTA
>JAWQEG010002205.1:80000-82500 GCA_033782935.1 Petrolisthes cinctipes | reverse complement strand
ACGAACATTATTATTCTATTTTATTCATGTATTTATTTTTGTTAGCCTGCGACCCAGTTTGGAGGAATTCGGGACCCGTAATTTGAAGAACCCTTGTTTAAAGAAGTGCATACTGCATTAACGTAGGTGGATATAGGAGAGAAGAAATGTGATGATTTGAGGCAAGGGTGAGGAGGAAGAGGGTAAGAAAAATGAAGGTGATTAGTTGAAAAGTAATAACAAACATATATAATTAAAATATCTGTTACATTATATCCTTTAAATAAAGGCACTGTCTTTTGTTCACCATCGTAGTGGGATAGACTAGTGAGTATATATTATCCTTTGGATATTAGACAGCTATCCCTGTTTTCCTTTTATCCCTCGTGCTTGCCCCGTAGGGAGGGTATTGCCTGTAATGATGTGGGCAATACTTTAAGGGTTTTGGCGCCCCTTCGGCCCCAGCCACTAGCTTTTAGTTCTTGAACTATCTCTCTTTTCTTTCTATTTCCTTCCTGCTTGCTGTCTCACCTCTCTATCACCTTTTACTGGTGCTATTTGACCTCGCTGTTGCGCTACCTAATATCAATCAATCAATCAACCTCTACATATTGAGAACCAAAATGCGATCAACAACATAATCTCAGCCGTAGTTTTTCGAATCACATTAAAACTTTTTAAGAACGAATGAGAAGGTTAAAAATATGAGAAAGAAAAGATAAACGGTAAGAAAGGAGGGAAGGGCAAGCGAGAGAGGGATTAGACAGTAGGGAGGATATGTAAGGTTGCCAGTTACTTGAGAGATACTGTAATATATATAGCCTATGCATAAAATTAGACCAAGTTTATTGAAAACGCCATATAGCGGCGTCTATTTAAGTTTAACATCGATTATTTTCAAGGAAATGCATTGTTTAGAAGAACAAATCCTGGTAAATATATTAATGAATTTATTGACAAATATGATTATTAAAAAAGTTAGAAAATTAAACCGTCTTTTGCCGAAAAGAAAAAAAAAACAGCTGGGCTTGGGAGAAGGTGATAAATAGGGTGGACTACTAGCACAAGGGATTTGATTGATATTAGGTAGCGCAACAGCGAGGTCAAATAGCACCAGTAAAAGGTGATAGAGAGGTGAGACAGCAAGCAGGAAGGAAATAGAAAGAAAAGAGAGATAGTTCAAGAACTAAAAGCTAGTGGCTGGGGCCGAAGGGGCGCCAAAACCCTTAAAGTATTGCCCACATCATTACAGGCAATACCCTCCCTACGGGGCAAGCACGAGGGATAAAAGGAAAACAGGGATAGCTGTCTAATATCCAAAGGATAATATATACTCACTAGTCTATCCCACTACGATGGTGAACAAAAGACAGTGCCATTATTTAAAGGATATAATGTAACAGATATTTTAATTATATATGTTTGTTATTACTTTTCAACTAATCACCTTCATTTTTCTTACCCTCTTCCTCCTCACCCTTGCCTCAAATCATCACATTTCTTCTCTCCTATATCCACCTACGTTAATGCAGTATGCACTTCTTTAAACAAGGGTTCTTCAAATTACGGGTCCCGAATTCCTCCAAACTGGGTCGCAGGCTCACAAAAATAAATACATGAATAAAATAGAATAATAATGTTCGTGACAATAAAATAAATATGAAGTTCATACATGAATCCACCTAACATATTATTATAATCGAATATTCATATATTTAATTATCAATAAAACAAAATCATTGCACAAATATTAGCCTTCTTGAGAGAGAATGAGAGAGAGAGAGAGGGAGGAGTAGGTGAGGCAGTGTTTATAATTCTGGTTAGAATGCCTTTTTATCATAATTATTGCGTTTCAGTTTCTGGCCTTGTATTTTCTTAGGTTGATAATTCTGGTCATTTGTAAAATATCTTTCTGTATGGGTCGCGAGAATGTTGTCATAGTAAAAACTGGGTCATGACTGAAAAAGTTTGAGGAACCCTGCTTTATACTATTGGTGATTCGATACAGTGTATGCTTCATTCATTCCTCCTGACACACGTCTTCTCTACATTATATATAGCCCCGCCCACATTTCTCTCCTCCTCTCCCACTAACATCCCCCCTCCCTCCACCTGCAACTGTTACCAGATCCGACGAGGAACAAACCAAGTCGCTGGTGGATGGGGTGTGGACCCTTGATCTGTCCGGAGCTGTACGTACGGGAGTTCAAAGCGCAGAGCTATCTATACACATAGAGCGATCGCCTGTGGTGACACTCCTCCCCTATCTAATAACACAGGGTCGATCGCTCTATGTTTGTAGCTCTGTGGTAAAAACATTACGAACTGAAACATAATTGAAAAAAAAACTGTAAAATAAAAAAGTCTGAAAAAAATTACGAACTGAAATAAATAATTGAAAAAACAGTAAAATTTAAAACAGGCTGAAAAAACAACGAAATGAACAGAGAACGAAATGAACAGAGAACGAAATGAACAGAGATCGACGTGAACAGAACGAAATGAACAGAGAACGAAAGAC
>JAWQEG010002205.1:0-75000 GCA_033782935.1 Petrolisthes cinctipes | reverse complement strand
TACAACTTTTTGGCAGCTTTAATTTCTCTGATGACCTTGTTGCGTAGCGTGTTATACCTCCTCCTGTCATCGTAGAACGCCTTGTTGCGCTGCTCCATCAGCCTCTTAATCCGTGGTGTTATCCATGGTAGGTCAGCAGGGTGATTCCTAACCTCCTTAGTAGGAAAGAAGTGGTAGTAGGCCTGAGTGATGGTAGTTTGATAATTCTCCCACTTCCTGTCAACGTCACTAACAGTTAGTACCTCAGTCCACCGATACTGTATCAGCCACTGTCCAAACTGTCTGATAGCAGAGTCTGGTGTTGGTCTACATATCCTAGTCGTATGGTTATCTTGGTGGTGGGAGGTGGTAGTGGCAGGGGCCCAAAACACAGAGAGATGGTTGCTTCTTCCCACCGGTGGAAGTGGTTGAGGTGGTAGGTACTGGTCTGTCAGGTCAGTGATAATGAGGTCTAGGGTGTTTTGTTCGTGGGTGGGAAAGTTAACAATCTGGGTGATGTTCAGTTGATCTTCTATTTCTCTGGTATCTAGTTGGTTGAAGTCACCACATATAACCATTTTGGAAGATTGATATCTTGCTCGTAGGGTGTCACAGGTGTTGATGATGTGGTCGACGAGCAGGGCATGGGTGGGTGCACGTGGGGGATGATACACCAAACCACAAATGATGGAGGCAGTGTGACGAGGGTGACATGGAGGTGTTAATCTTACCCACATGACCTCAAGTTCCCTGGGGGTTTCAACGTTCAGGCGCTCGGCTTTATATTTGTTGTGTGCAAACATCACAAGTCCACCTCCTCGTTTTTCTGTTCTAAGACAGTGGAATAGGTCGTAATTTACAATGCCACACAACTCTGGTATAACTTGCCAGGCTTCTGTAACACAAGCTACATCAGCTCTGATCGTGTTCACTGTATTCACCAGTTCGTCGAATTTGTTACATAGGGAGGTCACGTTAGATAGGAACACAGAGGGGAGGTCATACCACAGGCGGGGAACTTCTATCACTTCTATCACTTTCACAACACTAGGCATTTTCCTCTTTTTTGTACTGCTGATTACACGAATCTTTTTCTGTCGGTTTTTTCCCTGTCTGCGACTTCTATTGTGAAATAGGCCAATAGCTTTCAGGTGACCTATTATGGCAGGTGGTGGGTAGCCAGCTCCTCGTTTGAGAGAGTATAGTGCTGGCAGGGAGTAACGGATTATCTTCAAGTCAGTGTGTTGGTTGGTTGACAGATTGTTGGGCCTCATTTTGATTGCTTGGTATTCTTCTTAGTGTGCGGCACTTGGTAGATGAAGGTAGATGAGGGGTGAGGGGTCAACAAGCTGACCCTGGCTGCCCAGACGAGCGCCGTTTCACACGTCCGACCTCGGTGACCTCGGAAGGATGTGTGTGTGTGTGTGTGTGTGTCGAGAAATTGGTGACGTTGTTACAATACAGACAAACACTATAAAACACACTGCACCGCTTTTATTATGTATACGAGGATGCATAGATTTTTTTTTCTATTCTATTATCGTTTTTTTTGTTTTTTATTCGCAATGATGATAATAATAATAGTGTATAAAACACACTGCACTGTTTTTATTATGTATACGAGGATGCATAGTAATTATTATTATTATTTTTTTTTTTTTTGTCATGTTTTTGTGTTGTTTTTTATTCACAATGATGACGATAATAGTATGCATAGATTTTTTGTTTGTTTCTATTCTGTTATCATGTTTTTTTTTTATTATTCGCAATGATGCTAATTAGAGACCCCATATACAGAGACTGGACAGCCAAAATTTCTGCTGCTCGTTGATTGGCTGGTTGAATGGGGCGCCATGTTTGCTCATATTCGTCTCTGCCTGATAGCAGGTTCGGCACAATGTATATTTTGCTTTGACTATGATGCCTGACTGATTACTCGGGAGAGTATTGTTATATTTATGTAATATCTTCTTTAGATAAACCAGCAAGATAGTTTCTAGTCGATCTTCAACTCAACATAAATATTCCATGAAAACTTCCGTAAGCCTTACAGAATGCCGAACTGTATGGTGACGAATCAGTAATATAATACTGTACTTAACCATTCCATCGTGACAACAAATTCCCTCATATTTATGTGAACAGTATATAAACAGTAGTGTGTAAACGTTGGTAATATTCCTACGGAAACCATTTTCATGCAATAATTAATTAAACTAACCATAGTATCAAAGGTTTCACAGAAACCCTAAATACATTGACTACTGCTGTCGTCTTTCAGTCAAACGTCTTGGTTTAGTAGTGTCGTCTGGCAACTCGTCACGTCCTGTCATGTGCTTTAAATAACGCCTACATGACGTATAATAGGATTTATAACTTCAGGGATCTTATAGTATTTAAAAATATATACCTGTATATCGAAAGAATGCAATTTTCGTCAACATTTTGCCCACGAATATCAGCAGGAGATTACTAGCTGGTAGTATCTAGCAACTATACATTTTTTCTATACTAACTTGAGAGGTATTGCAGAAAACACAAAAATGAGCAAGAATGGCGGCTGTCCAGTCTTTCTTATATAGGGTCTCTAATGCTAATAATAGTGAATAATAATATTTTTGCCTGTTAGGGTACGGATTATTTTTTTAAGCCGACGAAAATGCACTGATATCCCTTCTAAGTATCTATGGCGTTAAAGGTATTATATATATATTCTCTTGTTGGTAAATTGGAGTTGGAAGCCAAGAAAGAAGTACTGTACGTACACCTTATATTATGAAGCACCTGTTACATTTTTTTTTACCAGGTTTAATGGTTTAATTCTTTTGGTTTATTAGAGCTTCGTGTTTCCTCCAAAGTCTGCCAGAAAAAAAATAAAAAAAACTGTTTGTTGCTTGGAATAGTTTGGAGGAACCAGTTGCTCCAGATTTACAAACAGTGTACTTACTATCCCCTTAAAGGCGCGGTCACACGAGTCATTTTTTCGTCAATTTTTCACCGTCAATATCAACTCGGTTAAATTTTGGCTTAAATTGACGAGATTTCGTCAATTTTCACGACACGATCCTGCGCGTCAAGTGTTGACGATATCGAGAACAAATATGGCCGCTGATGATCCATCTGTAATGTTATTAAGCCTAGAAAATTATATTAAAATACATGTGTGCTGTTGAAATGACAAAAATGGACCAAAAGGATGCAGCAGAAAATGGCTGTGGTGGTCCCGCTTGGCAGGAAATCATATAAAGTTCATCAACGACGACAACATATTTTCCCCCTCACTCCCCTCAGATCCTACTGCTGTATTGTTCTCGTCGTTACTGTTATGACAATTAACAACAAAGTACTGTGAACCCAGACCTCTGATACCTCTTTGTTCTAACACGGTGAAAAGCCTACAAATAAAGAAACTAACCTAAATAGAGTAAAAAGTTAGAAGGTACTAGGCTAGCCGACGGAAGAGAGAGGTGGTGTTGGTCTTCCCGCCAACACTGTGTTCGTTCTTCCGTCGTAGCTCTGACTTGGTCGTTATTCTTAACTTCTTTAGTTACTTCTTGAGGCTATTGCAGGCTTTAGATTTGCAAATTGTATTGAATCTTGTTAAAAAATAATCAAAATTCCAAAAAAATAACATGCTTTAACTTTGCTTAATTTATATTTACGGTGTATCTTGACCTAAAATGAATGGATTCGAACGATACAGCACCTCCGTAGCCTAATGAACAACCTGCCGTATTTTCCCAACTATACACAGTTTTCGCTTGTCATTTGGCAATTATATAATAATATTTGTTATGTTAAAAACATAATAATGTGTCAGATATTTTATTTAAGGCAAAATAGATCAAAACATCTGAGATATAAGAAGTTTGGACACGTCGCTTTAGGAGCTAGTATTACAAGGTGTATCGCGATGTATAGTATTAACTTACACCAGAGATATAAAATATAATTTTGCTTATATTTTGTTATATAAAGTATGGTGTGTGTGATCTCAGTAAAGTACAATGAATACTGATAAAAACTATTTTAACTTGTGTTGTCAAATGGCGGTGAGCTTCGGAGGGAGTGGTAGCCTAATATGATTTCGGACCAAAGAGGCCTTATTTATTTCATCTTAATAAGTTTGATCATGATTGCAATATTTATGTGATGTTCTATAACGTACATTGAATCATATTTTCAATGCAGAGGGATAATACCAGGCCTGTATAAGAAGAAAATCTGTGAAATGTAGGGAAATGCTAAGGCTTGCAATTTACCTAACCTATAAAATATATTAATCATATTTCGTCGAATATTATTTATAGGGGCCTGGTATTATCCCTCTGCATAGAAAAATAAGATTCAATGTACGTTATAGAACATCACATAAATATTGCAATCATTATAAAACTTATTAAGATGAAATAAATAAGGCCTCTTTGGTCCAAAAACATGTTAGGCTACCACTCCCTCCGATGCTCACGTGACACCGAATTGCCGAAATATTCTCAAATCTCGACTAGCTCGTGTGACCAGACACAGTTAAAATTGACGGTGAATAATAAAATTGACGGTGAAAAATTGACGAAAAAATAACTCGTGTGACCGCGCCTTTAGAGTATTGTTAGTAATCTATTGTGTTTATGTATGTATATATTTACTTCTTCATTTATTCGTGTACTGATTAATGTTCTTATTATCTTCATCATATAGAAAAAAAGGCACATTCATCCAGAAAAAAGACAAATACATGAGAATATAAAGATACATAAACAGACAAACAGAGAGAGAGAGAGAGAGAGAGAGAGAGAGAGAGAGAGAGAGAGAGAAAACAAGGATGGTTGAGAGAGAGAGAGGGAGGGATGGAGAGAAAACAAGGATGGTTGAGAGAGAGAGAGAGAGAGAGTGAGAGGGAGGGAGAGAAAACAAGGATGGTTACACAGCCACTGAAATATATTGTCTGGATAACATAATCTGGCTGGCATAGTGTTGGAAGGGTGAGGAGGCTCTTGGTGGAAGGAGGAAGAGGAGGGAGAGAGAAGAGGGAACGAGTGTGGAGGAAAGGAGGAGTGAGAGAGAAGAAGGAGATGAGGGAACGAGGGAGGAGGAAAGGAGGAGGGAGAGAGAAGAGGAGATGAGGGAACGAGTGTGGAGGAAAGGAGGAGGGAGAGAGAAGAGGAGCTGAGAGAACGAGTGTGGAGGAAAGGAAGAGGGAGAGAGAAGAAGAGATGAGGGAACGAGTGTGGAGGAAAGGAGAAGTGAGAGAGAAGAAGAGATGAGGGAACGAAGGAGGAGGAAAGGAGGAGGAGAGGAGAGAGAAGGAGGAGGAAACGAGGAGGGAGAGAGAAGAAGGAGATGAGGGAACGAGTGTGGAGGAAAGGAGGGAGAGAAGGAGATGAGGGAACGAAGGAGGAGGAGGGAGAGAGAAGGAGATGAGGGAACGAAGGAAGAGGAAAGGTGGAGAGGGAGAGGAGATGAAGGAACGAAGGAAGAGGAAAGGTGGAGAGGGAGAGAAGGAGATGAAGGAACGAAGGAAGAGGAAAGGTGGAGAGGGAGAGAAGGAGATGAGGGAACGAAGGAATAGGAAAGGTGGAGAGAGAAGGAGGAGAGAGAGAAAGAGTGAGGAGGAAAGGAGGAGAGAAGATTGAGATGAGGGAAGGAGTGAGGAGGAAGGGAGGAGAGAGAGAAGGAGAGAAGAAGGAGAGAGAGAACAAGTGAGGAGGAAAGGTGGAGAGAGAGAAGAAGGAGATGAGGGAACGAGTGAAGAGGAAGGGAGGAGGGAGAAGGAGAGAGAGAACGAGTGAGGAGGAAAGGTGGAGAGAGAAAAGGAGAGAGGGAACGAGTGAGGAGGAGGGAGAGAAGGAGATCGAAGGAGATGAGGGAACGAGTGAAGAGGAAGAGAAGGAGAGAGAGAAGAGGAGAGAAGAAGGAGATGAGAGAACGAGTGAGGAGGAAAGGTGGAGAGAGAGAAGAAGGAGATGAGGGAATGAGTGAGGAGGAAGGGAGGAGGGAGAAAAGAAAGAAGAGAGAGAAGAGGAGAGAAAGGAAGATAGACGAGGGGTTTATTATCAGTTTATGTCACATCACAACACATCACATCGAATTACACCACATTACACTACAATTTTCAGCACATCACAACACATCACATCGAATTACATCACATCACATCACAATTTCCAGCACAACACATCACAATTTCCAGCACATCACATCACATCACAATTTCCAGCACATCACATCACAATATTCATCACATCACATCAAAATTTCCAGCACATCACATCACATCACAATTTCCAGCACATCACATCACAATATTCATCACATCACATCACATTTTCCATCACATCACATCACATCACAATTTCCAGCACATCACATCACATCACAATTTCCAGCACATCACATCACATCACAATTTCCAGCACATCACATCACATTATTCACAATATTAACAGAAAATAAAGAAGCCATTTACTACCACTACATCCGTCCCAACCCATGTTTTCCTACCTACTCTTTCTCTTCCTCTTTCATCTCCAGTTCCTTTTCCTCCTCCATCTCCTTTTCCTTTCCTTCTGCTATGTTTCCCTGTCCCCCATACAATTATAATATCTTATAATATTCGTTAGTCCTTTGTAATCCTCCTTCTCCTTGTATCCTTCCTCTTCCTATTTTTCCTACTCTCCTCCTCCTCCCCCTTCTCATATTTTCCTACTCTCCTCCTCCTCCCCCTTTTCATATTTTCCTACTCTCCTCCTCCTCCTCCCCCTTCTCATATTTTCCATGCTGCTCCTCCTGCCTTATTCCTTCCACTTCCTCCTCCACCTTCTCCACTTCCTCCTCCAACTCCTTCTCTTAAATCATTACCCCTCATGTGTCAATGTTTGCTCCTCTCTCTCTCTCTCTCTCTCTCTCTCTCTCTCTCTCTCTCCACACAGTATCAACCCTCGACCCTCTCTCTCTCCCACATCCCATTCAGGATTAACCCCTAGATCTCCCCTTCCTTCTCCTATCACCGTCCCCTTTACAACCAACCAACCAACCAAACATTCACCTTTGCTCCCAGTCTTACGCTCTCTGTTAATGAAAGGTTGTCAGTAAAAGTCTCAGTCTTACTCGTACTTTGTAAACAATAATTAATATCAATATAAGTTATCATCATCATCATCATTATTTGTATTACACAGATGTGGACAGTAATTAAGTGGCCTCTTGTGTTTAATCTTCATCTTATCCAAAAATAGAAAATATATATATATATATATATATATATATATATATATATATATATATATATATATATATATATATATATATATATATATATATATATATATATATATATATATATATATATATATATATATATATATATATATATATATATATATAAATTTTCTCGTCATGCAAATTTCGAGGCAAAAAACTTTATGAGTAGCTCTATATTCAGTCCTAATTATTGACAATTTACCCACACTGTTTTTCCGGTCTCTTTGGGGTGATATTCAAGAAGGACGTCATGGTGTATCCGACCATATGGTAGGCTAAAATCATCTGTTATTGGTTGTCATCTGTAGCCAATCTGGAACTCTGATCTACACACTATATTCTACTTAAAACGTAAATATAATATACTGTCTGAATTACTGAGGTTTCTGATTCCTCCAAAATAATCCACGAAACGGAACGCCTAATGTTGTATTAAGGCAGTTTGTTTCCCAGTAAAGTTTGGATGAGTTATTAACCTTTCATTTTACTGATTTACAAGGTGTATTCAGAATAATCTAATTTCAGGTCAACCCAACATTTTCGTCCATCGGGCTCACGACAACGACACTGTTCTTGAATATTATGGTCCATTTAAGTTAATATTATACTGTGCTTAAGTGTCTGGGTCTTTATATATATATACAGGGTGTCCGGAATTTTTTGCCCGAAAATTTGGCAAATGCATCCTTTATTAATTCTGAAAAGAAAATACTCTATTGATGTTGTCTTTTTTTTCTCTAGTTTAGCGGTAATTGAGACATTTAAATGTGTGACAGAACGTTAGGTAATGTACGCAGAGGCAGCCCCGCGCCGCGCCCCGCAGCCCGTTGAGTTGCCAAGTCGGAATAAACGTACATTTTATTTCAAATTTTACACGTTATTCTCAAAACTGTGTTATACTTATCAATCAGGTTGAAGATGCTGAACGTGTTGTAGGTGAAATGGGTGCAGTCCTTCGCGTTTTAATGTTTGCCAAACCATCGTTCGTGGAACACCAAGTCGGGATGAAATTCGTCTTATGCTGATCCTTGGGCTGTGCTCTACCATGTTAATGATGCGCTGGTCTCCCCTTTCATGGTGTTCAGCTGTGGCCAGTACTCCAGGAAAGCACCCTTTATCCTTGAGATTTTGGACGACGTGGTAGAACACTTTGCGATCTGGGATTCTTCTGTTTGGAAATTTCCGTCGGTATTCCCTCACTGATGCTTCAGCACTCCCTCCACAGAAGCCGTAGATGAGCACCATATCTGTGTACTCAGCGTTGGTGAAGGTGAATGGCATTGTAGTGTTATGAGTGGGAGAACGCCATAGAATACTTCTTCCTTCCACCCTCGCTACAGGAGAATTCTGCTGGGTGTCAGGTGTGGCAGTGACTGTAGCAGGCTGTGAGGCGGGAAATCTCTCCACCCCTCGGGTGCCATCTGCCGTATAACCTACTTATTTTATTCGAATTTCTTGAACTTTATGAAGCCTACCCTGTTTTCAAGTGACAACTCTTGTATAAAAATGTCCTGCCTAATGATTATTGATTGATAAGTATAACACAGTTTTGAGAATAACGTGTAAAATTTGAAATAAAATGTACGTTTATTCCGACTTGGCAACTCAACGGGCTGCGGGGCGCGGCGCGGGGCTGCCTCTGTGTACATTACCTAACGTTCTGTCACACATTTAAATGTCTCAATTACCGCTGAACTAGAGGAAAAAAAAGACAACATCAATAGAGTATTTTCTTTTCAGAATTAATAAAGGATGCATTTGCCAAATTTTTGGGCAAAAAATTCCGGACACCCTGTGTGTATATATATATATATATATATATATATATATATATATATATATATATATATATATATATATATATATATATATATATATATATATATATATATATATATATATATATATATATATATATATATATATATATATATACAGGGAAAACATTGGACTTGGATGACTTGAGCGAGGAAAGGATCAATATATATATATATATATATATATATATATATATATATATATATATATATATATATATATATATATATATATATATATATATATATATATATATATATATATATATTGATCCTTTCCTCGCTCAAGTCATCCAAGTCCAATGTTTTCCCTGTACCCTGAGACAGTTTGGGGGATTGCTAACAGACGAAGCAAGCACCCCTTCCTTCCTCTCTCGGTCCCTCCCTTACTCCCTGGTGTGAAGAAGTGAGAGTGGTTGTTATGGTGGTGGTGGTGTGAAGAAGTGAGAGTGATGGTGGTGGTGGTGTGGAGAAGTGAGAGTGGTGGTGGTGGTGGTGGTGGTGTGGAGAAGTGAGAGTGATGGTGGTGGTGGTGGTGGTGTGGAGAACTGAGAGTGATGGTGGTGGTGGTGGTGTGGAGAAGTGAGAGTGGTGGTGGTGTGGAGAAGTGAGAGTGATGGTGGTGGTGGTGTGGAGAAGTGAGAGTGGTGGTGGTGTGGAGAAGTGAGAGTGATGGTGGTGGTGGTGGTGGTGTGGAGAACTGAGAGTGATGGTGGTGGTGGTGGTGTGGAGAAGTGAGAGTGATGGTGGTGGTGGTGTGGAGAAGTGAGAGTGGTGGTGGTGTGGAGAAGTGAGAGTGATGGTGGTGGTGGTGGTGGTGTGGAGAACTGAGAGTGATGGTGGTGGTGGTGGTGTGGAGAAGTGAGAGTGATGGTGGTGGTGGTGGTGGTGTGGAGAAGTGAGAGTGGTGGTGGTGTGGAGAAGTGAGAGTGATGGTGGTGGTGGTGTGGAGAAGTGAGAGTGGTGGTGGTGTGGAGAAGTGAGAGTGATGGTGGTGGTGGTGTGGAGAAGTGAGAGTGGTGGTGGTAGTGTTGTGGAGAAGTGAGAGTGATGGTGGTGGTGGTGGTGGTGGTGTGGAGAAGTGAGAGTGGTAGTGGTGGTGGTGGTGTGAAGTGAGAGTGGTGGTGGTGGTGGTGGTGGTGTGGAGAAGTGGGAGTGGTGGTGGTACTGGTGTGGAGAAGTGAGAGTGATGGTGGTGGTGGTGGTGGTGGTGTGGAGAAGTGAGAGTGGTGGTGGTGGTGGTGGTGTGAAGTGAGAGTGGTGGTGGTGGTGGTGGTGGTGTGGAGAAGTGAGAGTGGTGGTGGTAGTGGTGTGGAGAAGTGAGAGTGATGGTGGTGGTGGTGGTGGTGGTGTGGAGAAGTGAGAGTGGTGGTGGTGGTGTGGAGAAGTGAGAGTGGTGGTGGTGGTGGTGTGGAGAAGTGAGAGTGGTGGTGATGGTGGTGTGGAGAAGAGAGAGTGGTGGTGATGGTGTGAAGAAGTGAGAGTGGTGGTGATGGTGGTGGTGGTGGTGGTGGTGTGGAGAAGTGAGAGTGGTGGTGGTGGTGTGGAGAAGTGAGAGTGGTTGTGGTGGTGGTCGTGGTGGTCGTGGTGTGGAGAAGTGAGAGTGGTGGTGGTGGTGTGAAGAAGTGAGAGTGGTGGTGATGGTGGTGGTGTGGAGAAGTGAGAGTGGTGGTGGTGGTGTGAAGAAGTGAGAGTGGTGATGGTGGTGGTGTGGAGAAGTGAGAGTGGTGGTGGTGGTGGTGGTGTGGAGAAGTGAGAGTGGTGGTGGTGGTCGTGGTGTGAAGAAGTGAGAGTGGTGGTGGTGGTGGTGGTGTGGAGAAGTGAGAGTGGTGGTGGTGGTGGTGGTGGTGTGGAGAAGTGAGAGTGGTGGTGGTGGTCGTGGTGTGAAGAAGTGAGAGTGGTGGTGGTGGTGGTGGTGTGGAGAAGTGAGAGTGGTAGTGGTGGTGGTGGTGTGAAGTGAGAGTGGTGGTGGTGGTGGTGGTGGTGTGGAGAAGTGGGAGTGGTGGTGGTACTGGTGTGGAGAAGTGAGAGTGATGGTGGTGGTGGTGGTGGTGGTGTGGAGAAGTGAGAGTGGTGGTGGTGGTGGTGGTGTGAAGTGAGAGTGGTGGTGGTGGTGGTGGTGGTGTGGAGAAGTGAGAGTGGTGGTGGTAGTGGTGTGGAGAAGTGAGAGTGATGGTGGTGGTGGTGGTGGTGGTGGTGTGGAGAAGTGAGAGTGGTGGTGGTGGTGTGGAGAAGTGAGAGTGGTGGTGGTGGTGGTGTGGAGAAGTGAGAGTGGTGGTGATGGTGGTGTGGAGAAGAGAGAGTGGTGGTGATGGTGTGAAGAAGTGAGAGTGGTGGTGATGGTGGTGGTGGTGGTGGTGGTGTGGAGAAGTGAGAGTGGTGGTGGTGGTGTGGAGAAGTGAGAGTGGTTGTGGTGGTGGTCGTGGTGGTCGTGGTGTGGAGAAGTGAGAGTGGTGGTGGTGGTGTGAAGAAGTGAGAGTGGTGGTGATGGTGGTGGTGTGGAGAAGTGAGAGTGGTGGTGGTGGTGTGAAGAAGTGAGAGTGGTGATGGTGGTGGTGTGGAGAAGTGAGAGTGGTGGTGGTGGTGGTGGTGTGGAGAAGTGAGAGTGGTGGTGGTGGTCGTGGTGTGAAGAAGTGAGAGTGGTGGTGGTGGTGGTGGTGTGGAGAAGTGAGAGTGGTGGTGGTGGTGGTGGTGGTGGTGTGGAGAAGTGAGAGTGGTGGTGGTGGTGTGGAGAAGTGAGAGTGGTGGTGGTGGTGGTGGTGGTGTGGAGAAGTGAGAGTGGTGGTGGTGGTGGTGGTGTGAAGAAGTGAGAGTGGTGGTGGTGGTGGTGGTGTGGAGAAGTGAGAGTGGTGGTGGTGGTGTGAAGAAGTGAGAGTGGTGATGGTGGTGGTGTGGAGAAGTGAGAGTGGTGGTGGTAGTGTGGAGAAGTGAGAGTGGTGGTGGTGGTGGTAATGTGGATAAGTGAGAGTGGTGGTGGTGGTGGTAATGTGGATAAGTGAGAGTGGTGGTGGTGGTGGTGGTGGTGGTGTGGAGAAGTGAGAGTGGTGGTGGTGTGGAGAAGTGAGAGTGGTGGTGGTGGTGGTGGTGTGGAGAAATGAGAGTGGTGGTGGTGGTGGTGGTGGTGTGGAGAAGTGAGAGTGGTGGTGGTGGTGGTGGTGGTGGTGGTGTGGAGAAGTGAGAGTGGTGGTGGGGGTGGAGATGAGAATTAAACTGTACCCTACTCATATGAACCACCAGAAGTCAGATATCTGTAAAACCACCTTGAGATGAGCTAGTCTTTTTTCTCACATGTGTAAGAAGCAGTTTGCCTCACTCTGTCTAGTGTGGCTTGGTCTAGTCTATAAGTGGGTAGCTCCATGTAGTGTCTCTCAATCATAAAGGGTTTTCCTACGTGGGGTAAACTATGGGACTGGGTTTTCCTACGTGGGGTAAATTATGGGACTGGGTTTTCCTACGTGGGGTAAATTATGGGACTGGGTTTTCCTACGTGGGGTAAATTATGGGACTGGGTTTTCCTACGTGGGGTAAAATAATAACTTGCTGACATTATAAACCGTGAAGAATAGAGACAGAGAGGAAGGTATAACAGGGAGAGGAGTGATAAATGATGAGATGTGATGGATTTACCTGATTTGCAAGCAAATGGTATGATAGGTGGAAGAGGTGGAGTATGAGTGGTGGAAGTATAACAGGTGGAAGAGGTGGAGTATGAGTGGTGGAAATATAAGAGGTGGAGTATGAGTGGTGGAAATATAAGAGGTGGAGTATGAGTGGTGGAAATATAAGAGGTGGAGTATGAGAGATTACTTCCAATATATGTTACCACTATATTTTGTTGTATAAAGTATGGTGTGTGTGTGTGTGTATGATCTCAATACAGTACACTGGTTACTGATTTGCCAACACAAAATTTCCCCCTTAATGAATTATCTCATCAAAGACCTAATTTACTTCGTCTTATTAAGTTGTATCATACTTGCAATGTTTTTGTGATGTTCTATAATGTATATGGAATTATATTTTTAAATACAGAAAGATAATCCAGGCCCCTATAAAAAGATATTACGACGAAATATGATTAAAATGTTTTGGACCGTAGGTAAACTCTACCCAACTAAAATGTTTTGGACCGTATATAAGTAAACTCTACCCAACTAAAATGTTTTGGACCGTATATAGGTAAACTCTACCCAACTAAAATGTTTTGGACCGTATATAAGTAAACTCTACAGATCACAAGCATCAACATTTTCCCTACATTTCCTCGATTTTCTACTTATACATGCCTGGCATTATCCTTCTACATTGAAAATATGATTCCATGTACGTTATATAGCGTCACAATAATATTACAATTGTGATAACACTTATTAAGAAGAATTATATATATATATATATATAGGCCTCTTTGGTGCGACAATTTATTAAGTTATACGAGCCACCTGTCACACCCTCCTGTCCTCCCTCTCAACACACTACAGTTGTAACTTGACATACAAAAAATTACACGAATGCATGACATGATATTAAAGAATCATTTAGACTACCGGTATGTATGTAAAGTTTCTTGATAATATTTGTTTATATTGTTAGGATTACTTTGATATAGAGTACAGCAAGGCCGCTTGAAGAGTAGGTCTTCCCGCGTCTGTCTCTAAACTCGTCCTACCCCGCGCATGACGTCAGACTGAAGAGAGACAGGATTGGTGACTCACCTCACCTCACCTCACATCACCTTCACCCAATCAGGCCCACGTATTCTCACTCACACTCAGTAGTAGCCCGCGACACACACACCCAAAATAAATGATAAGAGGCCTTACTAGCCCATGGAAACAGGTAATATACTATATTTTTTATACGGACATGAACAAGGATATTTCATTTGATTTAATTAGCAGGGTAGAAGCAGTTGGATATCCAGTAGTAGCCATAGTGAATGATCTCAGTCCCACAAATGTAAGATTATAGAACAATCTGAGTGTAAATGTAGATCATACCTCTTTCACTAATCCAGCTGCTGCAGACAGGGAAATATGCGTGTTTGCAGATGCCCCTCACTTGATGAAGTTGATTCGTAACAATTTTCTTAACTATGGGTTCATTGTACATTATACTACGAAAGTCAGTAGTGAATGTGTGTCACATAATCATGTTGATGTAACAGGAGTTCAAAGGATGAACGTCAGGAAGGCTGTTCAGTTGATTTTGATAATTCCTTGTGTGAAATGGAAGACATTGAGAACTGTCTTCCAATAAGTACAGAAGAAGAAGAGACATCAGAAAAAACAATGGAAACAGAAGGACTGAGGTACATTGGGGGTTATTTTGTCAAAAAGTTTCCACAGTACAATTTCCTAGGCACAGATGACTAGATTGGCACAATCTCTAGAACAGTGGGGAAGTTAAAGAGATCCAGCAATATTGTTTTTGATCAACTAAAACAAATGGAAAGACTGTTTATTTGTTATCACAGAGATAAGGAACTCAGAGAGGGACCAAAATGTGTAACAACATTAGCAAGTGAAATAAGAAATTTTGTAGATTTACCAGATGATGTGATTAGGTTTTTTGTTCGTTGTCGCATATTTTTCAGGGTACGGATATTAAACAGAAAGCGAAATTCACAGAGGAAAATATCTAACAAAATGTCAAAACTAAGATAAGAATTCAGTGAAAGAGCAAAGCATGATACTACTTATGAATAAGTATTGTATATATCCTACATGGTATACTTGATAAATTATGAAGTTCAAACTTACTCTTAGTACTGTAATTTATGTATTATATTTGTTTCCTTATTAAAATATTAATGCCTACCTCTAGTGTATATACCCCATTTTTCTTCAACTAAGCTTTGAAATGGTTTAAAGTTGACAGCTGATCACAAGAGAGAGAGAGAGAGAGATATTTATCATATCAAAAGGTAGGCTACTCTTTTGGTGCTTGAATGAATAATGCTATAAGGAATACTGGTCACAAGCTGCATCATTCCCCATCTGCCCCCAACAGTATCAAATATCATGTATCAAGTGTAAAAGGTTATGTTTTGGGCTGGGCTTTTCATGGGTATCTATGAGTGAGGGAGCGAGAGACTCTTCGCGGTGACGTCATCACGCTCTCCCTGCCTGCGCGGTGGGACGACCTACTCTTCAAGCGGCCTTGGAGTACAGTATAAATTAATAATACTCGTACTTGTCTCCTTATAGCTGTCACTCTCCAAAGCTGCCAGCCTCCCGTCCCACCATTTGTCAACAAGTACAACATTTTTATCAACATCCATATTGTACTCAGATCCAATAACACATGAAAAATTGGACAAAATATATATACTGTACTGAAAATGAAATTATATACCTCTGGTGTAAGTTATTGCTCGTATTCTAATGACAATATTTTCTATTCCACGGCAGGATGAAACCGCTCACGAAAGAGGGTTACGACTCTGACATCTTTCCACACACTGCATTATGGCAAGAGGATATGATGAGTTACAGAGGAGTAGTAAAGTGAGGTATGTGTGTATGTTATCCTATATGTATGTATATATGGTTTCTTGCTTGTGTTAATTCCTCCAAATTCCTTTTATACAGTACCAGACGATGCCTTCTATTTACACCTGAGAAGCCATCTTGCTCTAAATTATACCGTATTCTATTCCTTTGAGGCCCGTCCACACGATCGAGCAGTGCTCGCGAACACAAGAGAGCTGTTTGCCTGTCGACGGGCTTACCGCTTGTGTTCGCGAGCACACCAACAAACTGGCCGTGCTGGTGGTGGTTGGAATTCACGGAACACTGGGGCTACCCAGTAGTATGACGTCGCTGCCACACACACCAGGTTTCCTATGGAGCCAAGGGGCCGTGGTTGTCAGTATTATCGCTGGCAGTCGAGCAACATGTGAAATGTATTTGGGTCTATTCTCATGCACTTTATGAAATCATTCGTATTCCCAGTTTTTAATTCCCGTAATATTGTCACATGTTTTCTTTTAATTAGCCAGTCTTTACACCATTTGTCTTTCTGCATTGTGTTCTTTCTCTTCCTCACACACATAGCAATTATTATGCTAAACAGCACTATACACTTGCGTTCCTTCTTATTAGGCACCATAGTTATCGTACCTGTACGCTCACGACCCAGTCGACCACCTGCTCTGGCTGCTGCCCGGCTCAAGGCCAATAAGACTAACTTATTGGCCTTGGCCCGGCTGTGAGCCTGTGACTGGTCAGACACGTTCGTTTGGACACCACAACAAGTGTGCCCGCCGCGTGCACAAGCTGTAAGCCGGTCAACAGGCGAACAGCTCGCTTGTGTTCGCGAGCACTGCTCGATCGTGTGGACGGGCCTTTATTAGTCGTCACCGTATCTTTATATAAGCGTATTAATCCTGCTTGACATAATGAGTATGGCAAATAAACACTATTTGAGGAGGATTTTATGTGTATGTCTGTTGTTGTTCATCTATAAACACTATATAACACCAAGTACACCAAGTACCGAAAACTGGGATCGGAGAGCAGGTGTGGAAACGTATGATAAAAACTGACAGATGTGTGACTGTGTAATTGAGACAGACAGACAGACAGACAGACAAGTGTGTGACAAACAAACAGACAGACAGACAGGTGAGGGTCTTAATGATGTATGCAACAGGTGTGGTGTGGGAAGGGGGGACGAGTGGTAAAGGACAGGTGTACGGTTGTCATTTTAATAAGGAGTTAAGGTATTGTAGGCCTCTCATTCCTCCATCATGTCCCACACAAAAGATCATCTCTATATACTAAGTCTGTGTTTCTCGATGCATTTTGGGCGAATAAATCAGGATCTTTCAAACTCGTCAACAGAACCATGCAAAATTATTTACTGCTTAATTGTCACGTATTATATAAAAACCTACGATATTACTGATATATTATTGAAACATTAAGACTGAAAAACAAGAGTGTATATGAAAGAAAAACATCACAAAGAATTCATACCTTAAAAAAACAGAAATATAAAAGTCTAATATAAATGATTGTGACTGTACTTATTACCTGTGATTGCTGAAGTGAAATTAACAGCAACATACTGTACATACATACATTCTCCTTCAAACAGTACCATGGAATCAACCCTCTCAGTTTACAAATCAACACAGTTTACAGGAATCGGAGTATCTCTGACTGACGTAATTACAAATACATTATTAATTAAGTTAAGTGGTATTTATTTTGAGTAATTAAGAAAACCTCACTCACGTATAGGGAGCTTTTACTACCTTATAAACAAACATATCAAAAAATATATTAAAGTGCCATGATTCCTCCAAAATAATTCTGTGTGTCTGTCTGTCTGGAAACACGACCAGATTAACGATAATATTGTTTGACCTGTTGTAGCAAGGAATAGTTGGCTGGGAAGAATCAGTCGCTCCAGATTTTACCACCAACATCATTTCACTCCACTCACCTCTTATTTTTATTTTGTTTTCATCACGTTTCAGGTTTTCCAGCGGCACAAATCTGGTTGAGTAAAGTGAATGAATGAACGAGCGAGGAGGGAACTTTTGAGCTGGTGTGTTTTTCCTACCCTTCCTCCCCCCTCCCTCCTTCCCCTTCCTTTACCTTCCCTTCCTCCATCCCTTCCTATCCTTCCCTTCCCTCCCTCCTTCCCTTCCCTCCCTCCTTCCCCTTCCTTTCCCTCCCTTCCCTTCCTTTCCCTCCCTTCCCTTCCTTCCATCCTTCCCGCCTTCTCTCCCTTCTCTTTCCTTCATCCCTTCCTATCCTTCCATCCCTCCCTTCCCTCCCTCCTTCCCCTTCCTTTCTCTCCCTTCTCTTTCCTCCATCCTTTCCTATCCTTCCATCCCTACCTATCCTTCCATCCCTCCCAATCCTTCCATCCCTCCTTCCCCTTCCTTTCCCTCCCTTCCCTCCTCTCCATCCCATCCTTCCATCCCTCTCTCCCTCCCTCCTTCCCCTTCCTTTCCCTCCCTCCCTCCTCTCCCATCCTTCCTTCTGCACCAACTGTTTGAGAAGTCTTGCCTTCAGTCACGCCCGCAAAAATAATTCGCGAGTTTGGTGTTGCTCTATTCGCCTCTCTCTCTCTCTCTCTCTCTCTCTCTCTCTCTCTCTCTCTCTCTCTCTCTTCAGTCAATGTCTTTTTATTCTTCTCATCCCGACATATTTTCTCGATCATGAGGCCATTTTTCTTCTAATATATATATTATCTTTATTCCTTGCCGACTTTATTCCCGACCACCCAATTTATTCCCGTCCTCCTTCATATTTTCCTCAGAATTTCTTCCCAATTATGTTTCCCATTAATTTTCCTGTCAACCATTTCTTCATATATTTTTTTTCCCTACCATCTCGACTTTCTTCCCCGACCTCATATATTTTTTTTTTCCCCAAGCATGCCGACTTTCTTTCCCGACCTAATATTTTTTTCCCAATCATGCCGATTTTCTTCCCCGACCTCTTCTAAATTTCTTCCCTACCATATCGACTTTTTACCCGACCTCATATTTTTTTTCCCCAAGCATGCCGACTTTCTTTCCCGACCTCATATTTTTTTCCCAATCATGCCGATTTTTTCCCCGACTTTCTTCCCCGACTTTGTTATTGTTCCCTCATACTTCTTTTCCTCGCTCTAATTGCTTTCTTCTCTCATTATATTCTTTGCCCTGGAGAGAGAGAGAGAGAGAGAGAGAGAGAGAGAGAGAGAGAGAGAGAGAGAGAGAGAGAGAGAGAGAGAGAGAGAGAGAGAGAGGATAAAAGTGAGAGAGAGAGAGAGAGAGAGAGAGAGAGAGAGAGAGAGAGAGAGAGAGGAGGAAAAGGGGGAAAAAGAAAGTGAGTGAAAGGGTAAAAAAAAGGTGAGAGAGAGAGAGAGAGAGAGAGAGAGAGAGAGAGAGAGAGAGAGAGAGAGTGAGAGCCTGACACACACACACACACACACATGTATAAACCCTTGCTGATGACAGACTAAGACTGAGATTATAGACAGTACAAGTTTAGTATTGCCTGAGACATGAGAGAGGGAGGATACAGCCCGCTCCTCTCCTTCACACCATCACAGTCTCTCGTCACTCCTCTCATTCGCTCTCTCTTCTGACCTGTTCAATGTGTTTTCTTTGTATTAACCACTAACTAAATCTTTATAGGCTCTTGTTGTTTGTTGTCACTTCTCGTCGACTCTTTATTTAGTAACATCGTCGAGTGTTCGCCGGAATTAACGTGTGTTGTGAAGATGTTAAGAAATGTTAGTAGCGAATTTCGTGATGTTTTTTTTTTTTTTTTTTTTTTTTTTTTTTTTTTTTGTGAAGATATTAATTACCAGTTTGAAGATGACACTCTCCCAATCACATGTGTTTTCCCTCGACTGCATAAAATCGGTGAGTGTTTGCCCAATTTATACGTGAAGGTGGAAGGAAGTACACTCGTGATACATAATTTCTGACCAGAGTGTGAGGAGCAGAAAGCTTCGAATCGCCTGGTATTGTTCATTTCCCCACCCAGTACACCTATAGGGGCTGAGTTGGAATGCAGCTAGGGTATGTGTGATGCCTGCCCTTCGTCTCTGGTCAGGGATTACGTATCACGAGTGTACAGTGTTGGTATATCTGGAGCAACTGATTCCTCCACCAAACTATTCCAAGCAACAGAACTCCATAATTATTTTTGTTCATCTGTTGGTCCTGTTAACATCTTGGCATACTTTGGAGGAATCAAGGCACTCCAATGTAACAAAAGTGAATTACCTCATATATATATATATATATTAAGTAAAAGATAAAATGAATGCATGCACGTCCCTCACATCAACAAACAAGGCAGCGAACCACTAAAGAAGAAGTTCCTCAAACATCTCACACGACCCTCACATCAACAAACAAGGCAACGAACCACTAAATAAGTAGTTCCTCAAACATCTCACACGACCCTCACACCAACAAACAAGGCAACGAACTACTAAAGAAGAAGTTCCTAAAACATCTCACACGACCCTCACATCAACAAACAAGGCAACGAACCACTAAAGAAGAAGTTCCTCAAACATCTCACACGACTGTTTTGATAACGGGACTTATAATGTGTGTTGAGGGAATATTTAGGTATATAACCCTTTGAGTGAGTGCCAGTGGTTTAATAATATCATGTGGATTAAACCGTTCGAAGTTCTTCACAGTAATCACAATGCAAGTAAATATATGACATTGCTATTAAGGGGAAAGTTTTGTGTTGGTAATTCTGGAGCAACAGCTGAATCCTCCAAACTATTCCAAGCAACAGAGCACCATTATTTTTGCTCTTCTGGTCCTGTTTCCTAGCATACTTTGGAGGAATCAAGGCACTCCTATGTACCAAAAAAGAATTGCCACCTTAAGAGGTGACTATTAATCATTATAATGGTGTCTTAGAATATGTTTGTAGTTGTCATCATCAGTTTTACTTTTAGTATAATAAGTTTTTCCCTGGGTAAGTTAAAATACAATGATAAAATGTGACACTGGCATTCAAAAGGTTAACACATCGTCTTACAGTTATATTATTATTATAATTATTATTATTAGTAGTAGTAGATTATTATTATTATTATTATTATTATTATTAGGAGTAGTAGTAGTAGTAAGAGTAGTAGTAGATTATTATTATTATTATTATTATTATTAGTAGTAGTAGTAGTAGTAGTAGTAGTAGTAGTAGTAGATTATTATTATTATTATTATTAGGAGTAGTAGTAGTAAGAGTAGAAGTAGATTATTATTATTATTAGGAGTAGTAGTCGATTACTATTATTATTATTAGTAGTAGTAGTAGTAGATTATTATTATTATTAGGAGTAGTAGTAGTAGTAAGAGTAGTAGTAGATTATTATTATTATTATTATTTACAAGAGCGTGTAATGTCACGTGGCTTTTAACTATATAGCCAGACTCGCCATCCTTCCCTCGTCATAAAAGTCCCTCGGAGTTGATGATATGCGTGAGCCTGTTGTTATGGTTTTTATTATTATTATGGTGTGAACTGTTACTGTGAGTGACATCAAACACAACCCGTCAGTAAGAATGTGTGTGTGTGTGTGTGTGTGTGTGTGTCCTTTAAGGCATTACACACACACACACACACACACATAACCCCTAGCAGTCTGCAGCGTAGTGTGTGTGTGTGTGTGTGTGTGTGAAGATGCATATGTCTGTATACATACATGTGTGTGTGTGTGTGTGTGTCCTCTTACGCACCTAGTGAACTCTGTACATGTGTGTATATTCTGTATGTATCCAGTGTATGTGTGTATACATTTGTTTATTTATACAAGTGAGGATGAATCTGACACCGCATCGTACCCTGCATCTCTCTCTCTCTCTCTCTCTCTCTCTCTCTCTCTCTCTCTCTCTCTCTCTCTCTCTACAACCACCTTGCCGTCGGTGAGAGAGCTTGTGTGATCTGTTTGAATTTTGCTAGCAATGCTGGGGGACATTTAGTCCAGTTGGGTTACCCGTGCCAGAAAGGTAGCGTTATTAGGATCCTGACTAAGAGTTGTCAAATCTTCATGTTAATATTAAGTTTCACAACTGCTCTTCAACTGTCCTAACCAAAAAAAAAAAAAATCTTCATCACTTTCGATATAAGTTTTTATTGTTAAGGACCTCACCAGCTACCTTATGCCGTGTGAGAAGGGAGGCTTTGGAACCTCCTAAAAACAACGCCTTTTAATGCTCACAGGTTTCGAAAGGGCTGAGATTGAAGGGATCTCAGGCGTGTGGGGTACGAGTAATGGAGATGCCTCAGGACCCCCGTAGGTATTCTCTTAGATTATTAAGCCTGACCAGCTCCTTGTGACCGTTCTTAGGTGCCTAAAGGCTCGACTGCTCTTTGGTGAGAGAGCTTTCGTGCCTCGCTGGCTGCCAGGCCAGTAAAAGATCTCGGATTAAGTCGTGGACATTTAGTTTTACTATTTGCTTTAAGTTTGGCCGCGGATAGAGGATTAGTAGGGATTAGTAGGACGACGGTTACACTTCAAGCACCCCTGTCGAAAAATCAGAGTCCCATTTACTTAGGACTCTTGTGCTGCTCAGTTGGGAGCTGCGGCACGATTGGGGCCGTCCGGCCCAGGGGAGACCTTAGGGTTGGTGTGCTTGGCTCATAAGGTTTCTGTTGGCCGAACGACCGAAAAATTCTAGAAGTAGGTGGATGAGACTTATGCGAGACCAAATCACATTACCCTTTCTTTTGTATTATTGGTCTTAAATTGAATTAGAGCGAGATGACTGGTCCATCAGCAAGAAAATTTACATGTACTACATGCAAGGTGTACCGCTGGTGTGAGGACTTCAGCGGGAGGAGTGCGAGCGACCTAGACTCCTCGAGTGTCTGCGAACTCGAGGAGAGGTTGATGAAGCACATCTCACTGCTCACGAAGGAGAACAACTCCCTAAAGGAGGAAGTTCTCCGACTGGACTCACAGAGGTGTGACTGCCATGTGAGAGACAAGGCAGTCCAAGGAGCTTCTTCACCGGAGAGCTCGCCCATGGCGGTAAAGACCAAGAAGAAGAACAAAAAGAAGAAGAACAAGAAGAACAACAACAGCAAGAAGAACAACAACAATTAAGAGGGAAAAGAGACTGCAGAAGGAAAATAGACTGCAGAAAAGTGTGATGGAAAAGAGGAGGAGAATATGGAGAAGGGAGAAAAACCCAAGACAGTTGAGGAGGGATTAGAGGAAAGGGAGGAATCAAATAAGAAGGAAAAGAAAATGAAGAAGGTAAAGAAGACGAAGAAGAAGCAACCTGGAGGAAGTGACGAGCCCGGCAGGAATTCAAAACACTCTCGGGTTCCTCACAAGGCATCTCGTGCTCCTACCAAGGAGAGGCCTGTGGATATACACATTGTAGGTGATTCCCAGGCACGAGGGCTGCAACCCCTAATGGCAGATCGCCTTCACACTTCTGTGAAGGTGAATTGTTTGCCAGGTTGTGGCAATGCTGACCTCCGAAGGGAAGCTGAGAGGATCCAAACGTCCAGATCTGCTGTCATTGCACTCATGGTGAGTGGTAATGACATCTACCTGAGAAATGGTAGAGTAGGCATGACCGAAGAAGTCCTCTCGGATGTGTTCGGTGCAGTAAATGACTGTGGGTTAAAAACCCGCAGAAGGGTAGTTGTTGGCATGCTCCCAAGGAGAGGCCCTTTAGGGACTGCTCTGTCAAAGAACATTGCAGTAAATCAGCGCCTGGCTGATTTGTATACTGCCGAGGGGGTGTTCTTTGTGGACCCCTACACCTCACTCTTTGGTAGAGACGACCTCTACCAGAGGGATGGCACACATCTCTCACTAAAGGGGAAAGAAGTGCTTTCCAAATTAATGGAAGACACCGTCCGACGATGTCTCAGGAGCACTCGACCGAGCGTGGAGGAGAGCCCTCGTCGCTATGCTAGAGTGACCCCAGAGAAGACATTTGCTGAGATCCTGAAGAAGGATATCCCCAGCACTACCAAGACAATGACCAAACCGGGAAACGGAAGAGTATAGGGAGCCCTGCAGTTGGGGGTTCCCTGAAGGTTCTATTGTTCAACGCCAGGTCCATCCGAAGCAAGTTTTTGGAACTGCGGGCCCTCGTTGCGACAGAGGAACCCGAGATGGTGGCCATAACGGAGTCATGGTTGAGAACCTCAGACAGAGATCTTGAAGGGGAATTCGTGATTCCAGGCTACCAACTCTTCCACAAAGATAGAGAGGACAGAGGGGGAGTGGTGGTGTGGCTGTTGTATGTAAAGAACTCCATCAAATCGATGACCTGCAACATCACATCGAACCACGAGCTCCTTGGAGTTGACCCTAGAAATAGGCACTGCAAAATACAGAACCCTGCTGCTTTATAGACCCCCTGGACAACTCAATGAGATGGACAGGGACCTATACCAGTTGCTGGGTGAACTAGTGGACGGCAGGGTGTGCATCCTTATGGGGGACTTCAACACACATGTTGACTGGGAAACCAGAGAGCCCTCTGCCGAGAACACACCACTCTTGGAGTTTGTAAATGATGAATTCCTCACTCAATGGGTAAGGGAGCCAACAAGAGGTGCTAACATACTCGACTTGGTCCTCACCTCCGAGGATGACATCATTCAAGACCTCTCTGTAAACGAAGAAATAGGTGGAAGCGACCACAAGCTTATAAGATTTTCAGTTAAGGTCCCTAATATGGAGTCCGTGACCCCGGTGCATAGAAAATTAGACATGGGGAGAGCGAACTTTGCAGGTCTTCGTGAAAGCGTTGCTGAAATGGAACTAGAAGAGGGAGAGAGTGCTGATGATCTGTGGAGGTCATTCTTGTCTTCCTTCATGGAACTTCAGTCGCGCTTTATTCCTCTGAAGGGAACAGGTCAGAAGTTCATTCAACCTAAGTGGTTTAATCGGGAAATCCGTAACCTACTAAGGGAGAGGAGAACCTGCGTATCGTCGAGCGAAGACATCTGGGGACTTTGACGGTCATAGAAGACTGAATCGAAATGTGAAGTCCAAAATAAGGGCGGCTAAGCGTGCTGAGGAGGTCCGTGTGGCTAGACTCTGCAAAGAGAACCCCAAGGAGTTTTTCAGTTATGTGAATGGGCCGTAAAACCAATCCGACGCAGGATCGGTCCCTTGGTGAATGAGGATGGAGCATTGATGCACTCTGATGCAGAAAATGCTAACCTCTTAAATGAGTATTTCTCTTCAGTGTTCTCTGAGGAGAGTGGTCCCATTCCCGAACCTTTGGACTCCTTCAGTGAGAAGTTGGAGTCAATGGTCTTCACCCAAGAAGAAATTGAGAGAAAAATAATCGAATTAAAAGCAAACAAGTCCCCCGGTCCGGATGGGTTCTTACCTAGAGTGTTGAAAGAAGTGCATGGTGAAGTATCACGGCACCTGTGCATGGTCTTCAACAGGGTAATCCAGACTGGATGCGTTCCTAGAGAACTGGCGTGAGGCAGAGGTGACTCCTATCTTCAAGAAGGGAGATGCTAGCCAACCGTCAAACTACAGACCCATCAGTTTAACCTCGATAGTCTGTAAACTCATGGAGAGCATCATGGTGGACAAAATAACAGCACACTTAGAATCAAATTTGCTACTGAGGGGTTCCCAGCATGGGTTCCGGCAGCACCGGTCATGCCTCACAAATCTGGTGGAATTCTTCCATTTTGTTTTTAGTGAGCATGATCGGGATAAAAGGCGGTCGATGTTGTCTACTTAGACTTTCAGAAGCCTTTGATAAGGTACCCCACCGCCGTCTCCTTCGGAAAGTGCGTGCACTGAGCATAGACGGAAATGTGGCAAATTGTATAGAGACACAGGCTAAGTGACAGACGGCAGCGGGTGGTAGTGAATGGACAGGCTTCAGGAGTGGGTGCCCGTTACTAGCGGTGTTCCCCAAGGTTCATTTCTCGGACCACTACTGTTTATCATCTATGTTAATGACGTGGATTGGTGACATGGTTGCCAAGATTTCCAAATTCGCCGATGATACTAAGCTTGGTATGAATGTCGCGAAAGAAGGAAATACTACCCGCTTACAAGAAGATCTTATGAAGATCGGGGAGTGGTCTGACACGTGCAAATGCCATTTAACATGAACAAATGCTAAAGTTATCATATAGGCCACAGAAGAGTATAACCTTAAGGGCAATGCTCTCGTAAGCACTGATACTGAGAAAGACTTGGGTGTAACTATCACCAGTGACCTCAAGTTCTCAAAGCAGTGTATTGAGGCTGAGAAGAAAGCCCAAAGGATGTTAGGGTACATAAAGCGACAGTTTGGATACCGGAACAAGGAGATAGTACTTTGTCTGTACAATTCCCTTGTCCGACCGCACCTGGAGTATGCAGTCCAGTTTTGGAGTCCTTTTTACCGAAAGGATATCGCGAGATTGGAACGAGTGCAAGCCAGGGCAACCAAACTTATACCCTCTCTTAGACACAAGAGCTATAAAGATCGGTTGGTAGAACTCGACCTGTTCTCTTTGGAAACCCGGAGACTGCGTGGTCAGCTTATCGAAGTGTTTAAAATACTACGAGGCTTTGACAATGTAGACTACAGGGACATTTTCCAACTCAGTGAGGGCACAACCAGGAATCATGGCTACAAACTTGAACTGAAGCGATACAACCGTGATCTGTGTGGTAAGTTCTTTACATACAGCATCTGCGGTACTTGGAACGCACTTCCTGCTGATGTAGTCAACAGCAACTCTGTGGATCAGTTCAAGTCCAGATTAGACAAAGCCTTAAATCACCGTCTAGGTGTTTAAGCCGTTGTGCGAGTGTTCCTTGATGGTTTCACATGACACATTCGAGGACGGTCGCCTACTTGCGCAACTAAACCCACAG
Organism: Petrolisthes cinctipes; assembly: GCA_033782935.1. Lineage (NCBI taxonomy): Eukaryota > Metazoa > Arthropoda > Malacostraca > Decapoda > Porcellanidae > Petrolisthes > Petrolisthes cinctipes. The sequence goes on along the minus strand of JAWQEG010002205.1, from coordinate 48,589 downwards.
GTACCCTCTTTGTATGGATCGTAAGGTCTTCTAGGGTACTTCTTTTCCTTGTAACTCCTTGTAACTCTCTCTCTCTCTCTCTCTCTCTCTCTCTCTCTCTCTCTCTCTCTCTCTCTCTCTCTCGTGTGTGTGTATGTGTGTGTCTCTTCTTTTCTCTACCCCTTACCCATTCTCCATATCCTTCTCTTGCACACCCACACACACTAAAGTTATTTTTTCTCTCACTCCCCTGTTTTTATTTCCTCTCTATCTCTCTCAATTCTCCTTTTTACTACTTTCCTACCTTCCATTCCTCCCCTTCTCAGTCACCTTCCTCCGTTCCTCTATTTCCTTACTTATCTTTTCCTTGCCTCCCTTATGTTCCTTATTCTCGGCCCCCTCCTCTTTCTCTCTCTCTCTTTCCTTTCTTAACACCCCGTCCACCTCATAATTACCTGACTTTCCTACCTGTCTACCTACCAACATCTACCTTTTATATACTCTTAATTACCTGCCTGGCTGACTGCCTACATACCTGTCTTCCCATATCTACCTTTTATCTTCTTATAATTACCTACCTACTTGTTATGTGTATTTATATTTTCACGTAATTACCTGTCTCCTCATCTTTCTTCTACGGATACTTTCTTTCATCTACCATATGGATCTTGTACTTTCTCTAAATTGGCTACATTATATTGTATTTGACGAAAATCTATCAGTCTATTTTTTAGTTGACAAACAATCAGCGTATAAAGAATTGCCTAGATATGAAAATAGTTGGTGAATTTCTTTATGGTTTGCGAAACATTTGACGTAAAAACAAAGCAATGAGATGAGGCTGTTGATGCATTTTGACTCAGTAAAAAGTAATGCACTTTAACTGATGAAACAATATTATTATTCAGACTTACATTATGTGACATACATAAACATGAAGTCATTGAGTAAATACATTAATACATTTCTGGAATGAGAAATTACTTTTAGTTCGGAACGGATATTATCTTCATCTTCAAAAACGGAGTCTGTAGAAGGTTATGTTATTACTCAAGCTTGTATGTCTGTTGGTTGGTTAGTGAACAAGATGAGTATAAAAAAGTTACAAACTTATTTTCATTAAACGTTACTTAACGATATAATCGATAACATTTTGGTGGATTCCGATTAAAAGCCATTGTCAGGAATAGATAATATCTATACTGTAATATTATACTGTAATATACATTTTACTGGTAAGCCTTGGAGCAAAATATGAGTTGGTTTTGTTCGTTAACTTTATTTGGAGTTTACAAAGGTATTCATTTCATCAAGTGCCTTGTAGCTGTACATACAAGGTTTAGTCTCTAACAAGCTCAGGCTCAATTGACGCAGATGTGGCGTTTTATACGTTTTGTGTTTTAACGATTGGAGCTCCTGGTGTTTCATATCGTATCAACAGTCCAATCAAATCACTGTATACTGTGTTCGGGTACGCCAGCCACTAGAAACCGTTCAGTCGTCCGAATCCGAAGTGACGAGCCTGATAAGTGTCAACACATGAAGACGTATAGAAATGTTGTGCAAAGTAGAAAAATGAAAATTGTGCTAGGAAAAAAAAAAAAAAAAAAAAGGGGGGGGGGGTCACAAAAAAAAGAGGAGAGTGAGAAGAGGTACAGACTTACGTAACCACGAAAGTAAACCGAAGGAATAGAGGGATTACTGAAGATTAGAGGATGAAAGACCATGTAGGACGAAGGGGAAGGCGAAAGAGAAAGTTGGGACAGCAAACACGAAGGAAAAAGGAATGGAAGATAATTATGTACTGGTATATATAGTGACTGTATAATACTGTATATGTTCAGTTGTATAGGCTATATAGATTTAAATAAGGCCGTGGGACATACCAGTCATTATCCCAAGTGACGAGGCCGAGTGTACAAAGACTATATATATATACTGTATACTGGGGTCATACAAATCTGCGACCCTCACGTCCGATTATAGGCTGACCCGACGTGACCCAACAAAATAAGAGCGTGTACTGTCATAGCCAAAAGTACAGTACCGTACCTCCGTCACCTCTCCACTCTGGTGATGGATGAACAGCGAAAACCAGTGTTACGAAGGCAAGGAAAATAAATAAATAACCCCTTCTCTAACATAATGACCATAGAAGTTCATTATTCACAAGTAAAAAAAAAAAAAAAAAAAAAAAAAAAAAAAAAAAAGTGATTGAAGAGAATTTCACTCACTCACTCACGAATGTCAGGCCTGGGTTTGGGATCAGATGAGTGGGTTGGTGAGAGGAGAATGACTTTTGGTTGGTGACTTTTGGTGTTGACTGTACATAGCCATTCAATATCGCCTGCCAGCCAGTATGGAGCAAACCCAGGCCACCTACCCACCCCGACACACCAGCCATCCAGTGAGTGATATACCGCACAGTCCATGTAATACAAATCTGAAGTTTAATTGTCAAAGCCAATAACCTTACCTCTCCCTCTCCCTATTGTTTGTTTGTTTGTTTGTTTCTCTCTCTCTCTCTCTCTCTCTCTCTCTCTCTCTCTCTCTCTCTTTCTCTCTCTCTCTCTCTCTCTTTCCATTATCTTTTTCTTCTTCTTTGACTCTTTCCTGTCTATGTCTGTGTCTCTTACCCGTTTCTGTTTTTTCTCCCTCTTTCTCTTTCAACAGGTATAGGAAAGGGGAGGAGAAATAGAAAAATGTACAAGATATAGAGTGAAGAGAAAGAAACAACTGATGAAAGGGATTAAAGAAGTCAGAAAGTAGAAGAGGGGAGAGAAGAAGTAAGAGTAGTCAAAGGAAATAAGGGAATGGAGGAAGAAAGGGAGGGAGGAGAGAGAAAATAGGGGGGAGGAGAGGAGGGAAGAGAAAGGATGTTGCAATGGAGAAAGCAGAAAGAGAACGGGAGAGGAAAGAGGGAGGGGGAGTGGAGAGTAAAGGGAGAGGGGAGTGAAGAGTTGGGAGGGACGAAGAGGGGGTGAGATGCGAAGGAGATAAGATGTAGAGTTGTGTCACTAAGTTGTGTAATAACAGGCTGCTTTCATTATTTCTCTTTCTCTCTCTCTCTCTCTCTCTCTCTCTCTCTCTCTCTCTCTCTCTCTCTCTCTCCATGGCAACGCACTCGGCACACACACCAAGTATCGTGGCACAACATTTACCGATATAAAAACACTACAAATAAAAAACATACAAAAATACATAGGCTACAGTCGTCAAAATACAAAAGGTAGCAATACACACAATGATAAAAAAACAATGTATGTCATGAAACATTATTATTATAGTCAGTGCAACATGTACGGGAGGTGGCTGAGTGGTTAGTGTGCTGGACTCATATAGGTCGGGAGATCGAATCCTTTCCTGTGAGGGGCAGGGAATATTTACTCTTCCAATTCGAGTTTGAGGCACTAACTATAAGGCCACCGGACTTCGTAAGACAACCTCGCTGGTATCATAACAGCTGCAGTATTTGGGAATTACCCTCACTTTCCTCCCTCTGTGGCTGGGTGCGAGTTCGGAAGTCGTGACGTGTGTGTATGTGTGTGGGTAGCAGTTGACCTGGGCCACGGTAACGGGTTTGATGAGGCCTGTGTTTACATTAAACATACACACATTAAACATAGCACACCAAATACTAATGAATTACAAAACGCACTTCAAAAGAGGCTAAGCAAGTATAAAGCGCAAGCATCGAAAACTTACCGGTACTCCCAAAATGCATTTAGCTATACTCTTAGAAATGAACACTGCAGATAGCGGATAATTACACAAACATTTTAGGAAGCAGAGCATTTTGGGCTGCAGCACTGTATGTATGTAGCAGATAACATTAATTAACTCAGGAAATATTTACATCTCGTACTTTACATCATTATTACGTATCCCAGTGTACGTACAAACATGCATAACACACATACCGTAGGGTAAATCAAGCAACACAGGGTAAGAAGTGGATAACACACACACAAAAACACACACGCACGCAACACAACACACGCACACAACTTTCTAAGAACCTTTCCAAGCTACAAACTTCGTTACTGTTTTTATGGTGTCTGGGTTCTTGTCCCTCTCTCCTTACCTCTCTCTCTCCCTCTCTCTCTCTCTCTCTCTCTCTCTCTCTCTCTCTTGTAACGCGTTCAGACCTCTGTGTGGCTGTCAATCTACAATAATTTGTAAAGGAAATTATATAACTTATAAACTTAAATAACTAATTTCCTGTTTTGAATACTGTGGCTCTGGACAGCAATCACACACGGGGAGGAAATGTGAGAGAATATCGTTCAGATTTGAAAACAAGTCAGAAATTCATCACCACCATTTTTCGTTCAGAACTTTCCCAGATGTGAGCGACATTTTCTTTTTGGGCGGCCTTCTCAAAATGTTTCTGGTAAATGCTTGAGATTAAGGCCATAAGCAGGTGGAAAAAGTGAAATAAAATTGTTAGCTTTGTAAAGGCCTTGTCGTCCAGCGCGCACGCACGCGCGCACGCACGCACACACGCACGCACGCACGCACGCACGCACACACTCTCTCTCTCTCTCTCTTTCTCCATATGACCTCTCTGTTGCGGCGCTTATTATCAATCAATCAATCTCTTTCCATACAATATTTCCATCAGTTCACCTGTATATAAATTGGTAAAATTAGGCTACAGTATGTAAACATCAACATCTAACAGCCTACGACACAGTACCAAAACGACCACATGTACAACGACCATAAAACATCTTAGCCTAACCACCCACTAAAATACAAACACAACCACTATCACCATCACCAGAGCAACAACAACAACCACAATCCCACCCACAACTATAACATGTCTAACTAACTAATTTTATGATATACCCACAACCAAACACACAACCCAATCCTACTACTACTACTACTACTACTAAACAGCATGAAGGTAGTGTGATAGGTTGGTATTTACATATCGAGATTAATGGCTAATTTTAACACACACACACACACACACACACACGCACACACTCTTGCTCCCGCTCACTTTCAACTGTCGAATGTCACTTGTTTACGTAGTCTCACACACTCACTCACTCTCACCCTTTATTACACACTCCCCTCCCTCACCCTCACAGTCATCGGTACACAACAACACTCGTATTTTCCTTCTATTCACTCATTTTCGATCGTCCTGCAGTTCATTCACTTTTTTCGACCTCTCTTTCATTAACCTAGTTCGTATCGTCCTCGTTCGCTTTATCTTTCTTCACTTCATTATTCATCGTTTAGCCTACTCTCGCTTTCACATGTTTTACCTCTTCCTCTCTCATTCTTTCCATTTCAGTTTATCAGTCTCTCTCTCTCTCTCTCTCTCTCTCTCTCTCTCTCTCTCTCTCTCTCTCGTCCAATCTTCCTCCCTTACTAACTTATTTTGAAAACAGTCAAGTGATTTGATCATATATTCTCGTAAAATTTATTGACAGTGTGATCATGTCGAGTACGGAGGGAAGGGATGCATGGAGAGGAAAGAATCAGAGATGAAGGGAGAAAGGGAGGAGAAGAGACGAAAAGAAGTAGTGGGTGGGGAAAGCAGAAGCAATACAGAGGAAAAAGGAAAGGTGAGGGAAGGAGGGTGAAAAAGAGGAAGTGGGTGGGAGTGAAGAAGAGAGCAGGCAAATAACAAGGATAAAAAGGATAAAAAAAGGATAAAAAATAAAAATGATACCATAATTTACTGAAGGGAATAAGACGAAATGAAGGAAAGAATATAGACAGAAGTAAATGGCAAGTACCAAATTAGAAAGAGACATGAAGAAAAGGAAAGGAAAGGAAGCAGAGGAAACTCAAGAAAGTAGACAGGCAGAGAAAAAGCCAAAGAAAATGTGAGGTTGGAATATTCAGGGACTCGGTCAGTATACGAGAGGAAGGGAGTAAAGTCAGAGGTATACATACAGTATATCTTAGACCGATAAACACAGACAGACAGAGTGAAGGAGAAGCTAATAATAAGTAATAAGAGTAGAACCAGGCAGAAGCTCGACATAGAGAGGTAGGTCTGAGGGAAAGACAGGTCGGGTATAGGCTACTAAGAAGTGAAATCCAGGGAAGGCGAGCGTCAGTTGAGTGAGTAGAGAAAAGCTAAGGAAAGAGAGAGAGAGAAAGAGAGGGAAGAGAGCCAGAGAGAGAGAGAGAAGACTAAAGAAAGAGGAAAGGAGAAAAACACTCAAGGAAGAAGGAAGGAGAACTGGGGAGGAGAAGCACTGAAAGAAGAGCCAGGGATAGAGAGAGGCACAGAAAGAGGCAGTAAGGGAGAGTCGGGAAAACGTAAGATCTCCACTAATGTGCTCCAGGCTAGGCGTTTGGAAAGGGAAACGTTTGAAGTGGACACAGAAAGTTTAAAGGAGTCGGAGTGGCTTAACGTTTAAAGGGAGGCTGGTTAGGGGACGTTTGAAGAGGGGGACTAAGATACATTTTAAGGGACCCTGTGATGTAGTTATATAGAAAATTGGAGGTAAATGAGTCCTTTAAATACTGCCACGAAACACCCACCACCTATATGGAAGCAGCTTGTTTCGTGGCACAGTCAGGAGGAATCAGAAGCCGCCAATTCTCACACACGATTACAAGGGTCCTTAAGAGGTTTGTATAGTTTTGGTATATTAGTATACCAGTAAACATAATAGGATGAACAAAAATAATGGTGGCCTGTTGCTTGGGGCAGTTTGGAGGAATCAGTTGCTCCAGATTTGCCAACTCTGTACTTACTATCCCTTAATGAAGAAGGCCTGGAGAAGAGTAATCCCTTCAGAACGGCAACATGCCCTAATTATCTTATTCATACTGACGTTAAATATTGTTTACTAGTAGTTGAAACGGATAAGATTCAGAGATAAAAGAAAAAAGAAAAAACGGGTCAAAAGATCTTTGAAATGGAGACCAGCATAAGTTATCCCTTATTAAACGATTGACGACTTGCATTTTTCTCTAAAACCAAACCATTATTATTCTTGTCGGAGGGAAACACAAATAGCCTAATACTTAAATGTTCAAATAATACTTTACCAAACTCATGTAGAAATACAGCGGGCTTCCGATGATTTACATGTGTAAACTAATGCCAAAAGATTCTCTATGGCACAGAGTTAAAGATGGTCTAGGTCTGTACAGTCGGCAAAAAAAAAAGTATTGCAACCACCTTTACATCGTAATTAACTATAATAATCCATAGGAGAGTTCCAATACTTTTTTTGCCGACTGTACATCAGATGGGGGACTGTAAAGACATGTAAAGAGAACTCGGGAGACATTTAATGCGAGAATCTGAGAAACAAACATATCAATCGATATGAATTATGTGCACCTGGCGAATAGGACTCTCGAAACATCACAGTAGTTGCCCACCGTATACTGAGAAGAAGGTTGAGGGGAAATATGAAAAGAAACGAGATGATAATGCGAGACAAAGCATGTAACTAAGGAGAGGAGAAATACGGAGAAGAGGAAAGTGAAATGAAAAGGTTGGAGGTTGAAGACAAGGGAAATAATCAAGAAGTGAAACTATGAAATTATAAGAAAAATAACGAGAATCAATAGAATTAGGAGAAACGAGAAGGGACGAGATAGATTTAGACCGAATTGAATAGCGTAACCACTCTGTTGTCCTACTCAATGTCAGTAATAATATACCTCCCTTACAAGACCATCCACCTCCAGCAAATAATGTGGTGGACAAAATGTTGTATTCGGTCTGGGTAAACGCTTGACCACTCCAGGACCGTACACATAGAGCGGCACGGTTAAGTTATGTACTGATCCCAATTACTGTAGAGTGTAAAAAAAAAAAAAAAAAAAAAAAAAAAAAAAAACATCAGCGAGCAGTGATGGTATTATTTAACATACACACAGCCACATAACCATTACCCAACCTGATCTGGAGAGGGCAAATTTGTTAGGTAGTGAGACACGGAAAAGTCGTATTTTAGTAATTTGAATGATACGTTTATACATGTTTAAATTTCTAGTAAGCGGTGTCCCCACTCAGGATACGTGCAGGGTTTGATATTTTACAGAGGAATGAATAGTCAAACCTCTGTTGAAAAGGTACCGGTAACTTATTACGAATGTTTGGTTTTCTTAACTAAATAATTGGACCATTTTCCATAAGGTACACGTTTTGTATACACGTAGTACATACATCTCGAAATAATAATAATAATGATAATTTTAAGTTGCAGCCTGTGGTTGAAAGTAATGAATAATCATAATATAGACCTTCAGCTCATCTACAGGGCAACGCATTATATATTTCATGTATCATTAATCATATTTGTGTTGGTAAATGTGGCTTCTCATTTCGTAGGCTATATATATGCAAATCATAAAACTATATTCACACTTCTTGACCTACGGAAAAGAAATGTTAACTGTATTAACAGTACCAGATCTACTCCTCCCAGTTATGTATAGATATCTGGTAAAATTATTTTGTGCAGATGTCTAGAATTATCAAAATAAGTATTCATAAAAGTGTTGTTGTTGACTCAGACTAATAGGCTTCCCTATACGGTGTTACTACTTAATATGCTAGCCTAGACTTCCCTGCCTAGTTTCACTCATCACATACTGTATTTTCCAAATAGTAGCCTACTGTGTGTGAGTCGTAACTAACTACCATAGTGAATTACTTTATATTTTCCAATAATTAAAGCTCGTTATCTGGTTGTGTCTGAACCAGAAATAAAACAAAGCACAACCACAATGCTATATTGTGCAAAACAGAATCCTACTGTACATATAAAATACTGTAATTAAAGCAAATAAATACAAAATAAATAAATCGTTCCCAAAATTGGGGAAGTTCCGTGGTAACATTCGGCAGCCAGTTGTTTATCTCAACATGGTGCAAACGACATGTTGACATAATGACAGCAAGAGTCATGACGAAGGCTAAGAGTGCATTTCATTTTCTTCACACTGAATACTAAATTATATACTGAATACAAGCAGATTGTGTACTTACACTTCAGTCTACTATTTTTCATCAAGTTAAGACATCAAATATGGCCTCCCTCACCATCTCGAATTCTAGATATACAGCACAGCTACGAACTACCTTTTCGAAGTCTTCATTGGTGTAATCTAGTGACATATGAGAACCTGTTGTATTTTATCCCAAATTTTCACCTTTGTCTTTTCAGTAGATTCACCAAAAATGAATGAATACCTTTGGGTATTGCAGTGTTTCACAAGTTTAGTATCTATCTCGTATTGCACCAGAGCACTTTTTTTCACTGGTATAATTTCTACGTTGTATACTTTACAAGTTTACAGTGACAAGCATTACCTTAAAGGTCCCCATACACGCTCAGTTTTTTATGCAAGTTCAAGTCACAATCAAGTATGTTTGCGCGTATATGGTAGCAAATTTAGGCTTGTACACAAGTCTGAGGTGCATGAGTCAAGTCAGGTGTCGGTTCGAATCCCACCATACACGCTCAGTTATCCCCAAACGACCGATGGTTTGACAAAGCAGTTGGAGCGTGTGTGTGGTGGCATGAAGGTTTGTGCAGGGCTGCATATTGGCTTGTGCTAGTTCAGGTGGAGACTGAAATCTAGGATGTGTGCAGTGCGATTGGTGCGTGTCAGTCCCAACGCACACACCACGAAATGGAATCCCCTGTACCTGGATGTTGTGGAAACTCTGCAATGACTGAACCATCGTCAGATAGAGTGCTTTGGGCCGATTTTATTGAACTGTATAAAAATTACCCTTGTTTGTGGAAGATTAAGTCAAAGGAATACAGTGACAGAGAGGCAAAGGCAGCAGCATATAGTGTACTTATAGAGAAACTGAAGCAGAAGGATACATCGGCAAATAGAGAGACAGTGACAAAGAAGATAAATGCGATGAGGAGCTCCTTCCGCAAAGAGGTCAAGAAAGTAACTGCCTCACGTAGATCTGGTGCTGCAGCAGATGACATATACCAACCACGGTTATGGTATTATAATTTACTGCTGTTCCTGCAAGATCAAGAAGTTGGTCGTGATTCTGTGACAAACGCCTGAGCAGAGATTACAGTGGAATACTTAAGGTCCTCATATGAACGTCCTGTTGCTAAGTATCTCAGTGTTGCAGTGAGGCGCTCATGGGGTGTTATAGCTCTTCTCATGCACGTATCCAATCGTTCTATTCTTGGCGCAATTAATGACAGATGATGATGATACGTTGCTGCATCCATCCTCAGATAGTTACACCAGTCTCCTGGTTCTAGTCGTAGCTCCTGTAGCAGGTTCGTATGTGTGTACTGATCTCGTTTCAGCAACCAGTCCTTTGTCCATTTTCGGCTTCTTATTCTTTTCTTCTTTTTATATAAGGCCACAGCGCACACACCCAACAACAGCAATTCCTCTTCACCGAGAGGAGAAGCCATGTCCTCCTATCCTCACTGCCTCTGTCGAACTGAATTCAACTGATGTCTGATGGACTGAATAGTGTGTGAGATAACTTGCACTACCTTGGTTTGCACAAGTCCCTGTCATTTCTACCTGAGTAATGTTTGCGCAAATTAGCATGAGGAATTTGAACTGAGTTACTCGACTGAGCGTGTATGGGGGCCTTAAGGCCCGTCCACACGATCGAGCATTGCTCGCGAACACAAGCGAGCTGTTCGCCTGTTGACGGACTTACTGCTTGTGCACGCGGCGGGCACACTTGTGTCCAAACGAACGTGTCTGACCAGTCACAGAGACACAGACGGGCAGGAGCCAGAGCAGGTGGTCGACAAGGTTAAGACAGTGCCTATGGTGCCTGATTTTAATAATGAGGAACGCAAGTGTATAGCGCTATTTAGCATAATAATTGCTATGTCCGTGAGGAAGAAAAAGAACACAGTGCAGAAAGACAAATGGTGTAAAGACTGGCTAATTAAAAGAAAACAGTTGGGAAGTCATGTGACAATATTACGGGAATTAAAAGCTGGGAATACGAATGACTTCATAAAGTACATGAGAATGGACCCAAATAGGTCCTACATTTCACATGTTGCTCGATTGCCATCGATAATACTGACAACCACGGCCCCTTGGCTCCATAGGAAACCTCGTGTGTGTGGCAGCGACGTCATACTACTGGGTAACCGCAGTGTTCGGTGAATTCGAACCACCACCAGCACGGACAGTTTGCTGGTGTCCTCGCGAACACGAGCGGCAAGCCCGTCGACAGGCAAACGGCTAGCTTGTGTTCACGAGCACTGCTCAATCGTGTGGCCGGGCCTTAAATTAGTCATCCATTTGAATTCCTTCTCCCACTCTGTTATATTTTCTTCCTTCCTCTTAACTTTTTTCCATTTACTCATATTTAATCACTACAAATTGTGCTTGATTCAGCTCGTTCCAATATCCCACGCAGGTTTGCGAGGGCAAATCGACTAGTAGCCTAAGTTACTACTGACAAAGAAGACTGAACTAAGGAATAATATAGGAAGTATATTATTATATAAGGAAGTATATATAAGTATAATAGGAAGTAGACGTGAACAGAACGAGTGAAAAGCAGCTTATCTAGGTGTTATGCTGTTACCAATTCGTGTTAGTGGAATATGCGAGTGTTATGGACGACACCTCAAAATAAATATCTCCTTTTACAAATATTTCGAAATCGGCCAAAAATAGATCCAAACGAAGTTTATTAAAAATTCACAGGCCAACCAAATTCGAAATAGGCCCTGTAACTTCTGATAGCATCTATTTGATACACGTGCTGTAGCAGCTGGATGGTTACCTTAATTATCATCAACTTAAAGATGACTGGGCTTGAAAATCAATTATAAGTATGTGGTAAAGCACTTACTCTTATTAACAACTGCGTTAATTCATCTAAAAATGTACGAAATAAATTATGGTATTGAAGATTACCGTTCACCAACAGAGTATCCCCTGGCAACCTGAAGCTTGCATTGTCGTTTATAATTTCTGATAATCAATTTAATTATTAATGTCAATTACAAGTTTTATTTTTATAAAGTAATTTATATGAATTATTTATCTCTTTAGTTATATCCATATAGGGCCCAAGTTACGAATAGATGAGGGTTGACAGGCACGAGTTATTTACCATGAAACCTAATACTAGCAGTTCCCAGAACCTCGTTGGAGTGAGGACGATCACGATGTAGTTCCTTATTAATTATTCTCGATTAATTATATTAATTTATTGGATTTTTGTTAGATTGTGATAAATGGTACACGAATGAATTATCTAATCAAATTACAAACTATATCAGATTGTACCAAAATTTGGAATATAGCAAGTATAATTTTATCTCTTAAATTACCGTACCATAATTATACATTTGATAGGAATTTAATTTCATCGTATTTTCAATGCATTTTTTACTTTTGATTATCGAGGTAGAATATACTGACCAAAATATTGTGCTTGGACAAGTTAGCCAATGTTTACGCAAGTTGCCCCGTGCTGCAGTCAGAATCAGATTATGCATGCAAGGTTGAAGTGAATGCATACTACCGTAGTTACCACAGCTAAAAATATTTTCGAGGCAGGATTGGTAAAAACAAAGCGGTCCTGTATTCTTTGAAGGGTTAGCAATAGTATAAGATGTTGAATAGTTATAATGGTAGTATCCAATAAGGATAGGACACTGTTTTACAATTAACAACTGATCAAATCTGTATTTCATCTATATTCCTTGTAACACCAAAAATTTTAATCATGAGTTAAACACTAATCTTTGATTTTAATTTCACTTTTCAAACACTTAGTGTAAACATTTTAATTACTGTGCACAAAATTACAAAAAAAATCTAATTATACAACACCTGTAGCATAAACGTTAATTTTTACACAAGACATCTTTGCCATAGTGTGTAAAAAACCTTAATTTAACTGAAGTACAAGAGGGAAAAAAAACTCCTTGGCAAAGAGTCTACACGTAGCCTATCACCACACAAGAGCACTTGTCCTAATGTACCGGTAGGGCAAACATTTACTTGACCGTGGTGACGGACTCACAATATATTAAAGGGAAGTCACACTTTCGACAAGCCAGCAGTGATATGTGAAAGAGGAAAATTGTTTAACAATACCTTTCTCTAAACTTATAACAATATACGATAACTAATAAATAAACAATAGGTTTTGGTTCAGTGTTGTAATGAACAAGGCAGCAAGAAATCCAAACACCTAGCATATTTATAATGAGCTAAGTTTTGATTCTGCTTGGGCCCTCTAGCAGGAGCAAAACATTATAGCCCAATATAAATTCACTGTAGTCTGGGTTAATATGCTTTTGTTTTTCCCCATAAATAATCACTACATTCAAACCTGCCCCCCATTAAGAAGAAAATTATCCTAATAGAATAAAGTAACCCAAGACCATACATTTCCATTGGCCTTAAGCAATTGCTGCTGGTCTGGAGTTACTTTCTTCTAAACATGGCTGGACACCTTATTCCCATAGTTACATGAACCATGGTCAACATATTCCTTTAACGTGTCCAGGCTATCCATTGAAAATTTTACCCCCTTACAAAATAAGTATTTATCATTTGTTGAATCAATGAAGTTTTGATTCAACAAGTCCATAACTGTACCTAAGCAATAAATTTTAGCATACTACATTGACTACCAAAACACAGCATAAAGATAAAACTGATTACTCCGAGGTGCAGATGACAGGTTAGTGCTACTTCTACTGTAGTGTGTGCATGCAAATCAGTTGGTGTGTGTGTGCAATTCAGTTCGTACAATGGGGGTTCAGAAAAACTTAATCCTGATAGAGGTCACTGCAGACGAGCAAAACTCATTCCCCGCTGTTCATCTACAGTTCCCATAATATTTTATTATAAGCTTCTTAAGCAGCGGGGGAATGGGTTCAGTACTAGTCCACCAAGCCCTGTATCGGATATCATCTTTGAAAGCACTCCATAGTGAACCAGTGTGTACGAGTCATGCATTCATTTAGCGGTACTGTGCTGAAAGGAGTAATCAGTTAAAATGTATGCTGAAATGCTTCATCATCATTATGTAGATATGCTTTACAAAATACTACACACTGAAAGTGGTGGACAATACTATTACTTGCATAACCTTCAAACTTATTTTCAAAACGAACACTTGGTACATAGATGTTTCTTAATGCTAAAAGTGAGAATATCTTTCCTTTGATAATCTATAGCTTCGTTCTTCTAGCATTGGTCTTCAAGCTCATCCTCTTCTTGCCTAGGTCAGTGTAACATATTCCTTGTAAATATATTCCTTGGTGTGGATAATTCATGTAGCCATCTAGCAGTTTAGAAGGTCCATCCACCTCCAGACCAGGTGAGTAAAGGCTGGGTATACTGATGATGATGTACTGTACAGAGCCACACCTGAAATTTACAATGCAATGAATACAATATGTATCGGTTTTATTAAAATACTCTATAATTATTGTCCTAAAACTATATTTACCATTACATTAAAGACATCCTTGCTTTCCTTATACTGACTAACAAGAAAGTTCATCATAGTCTTTCTATAATGTTTAACCATTACATTAATTAATCGAATCCAGTACCTTTGAGAAATTAATTATACAGAATTAAACTCATTAACAGCATTAATTGTACCCCTGCAAGAAGCACTATACAAGTACAGTACAAAGTCTGCATATATTGTATTGAAAATTCAAACTCTTGTGGTCATACCAATAGTATTTATGAAACAAACTATTCCCATAATAAATGTAAATTATTTCCACACAACACAAAGGGCTCTTACCAGCTATTATATGATGATACACATTCCCTTCCCAGTGAGAGCACTAGGTGAGGGAGTTGACCCCGGGTTCTCCACTGGCAGCCAGTGTGTGTCCAAGAGAACTTGTGGTCAGACTATGTTCATCACAGCTAACCAAGCAAAGACACGGTCAGGCAACCATTAGGCCAGAAGACCTGTTCAAGATGTCCAGGATTGATTGATTGATATTGAGCGAAGCAACAGCAAGGTCATGTCGCGCCAGATGTCCAGGAGCCCCGCTGGTATTCCTCTCCTGATGTCACACCTGTTGACAACATTAATTGGATGAGTACCATACACCAATGGATATTCAATGTAAAAATATATCGAATGTACAGTACCTTCATGACACCAACCAATATCTGGCAGTTTACAGACCCCAAAGTAATCCCTCTTGCCATCACGAGACCTACCTTAGGTAATCCACACAACTGAGTAACCCTGCCAACATATGGACAAAATTAATCTCCTGGTAGAGGAAATATTACCAAGAATATTTACCTCAAGTACTGAAGAGTGCTTAGATTCAGTAGCCATCTGTCTGGTCCTTGTTGTTTGCTGGTTGGTGGGGTTCTGCCAAGTGGTCCAAGCTCTCGTCATCCATCCTCCGTTGTGCAGGTGCCGTTTCTTCATCCGTCTGTCCTCCGTCTCACCTCTGCTTCACCATCCTCCCCCCCCCCACCATCTCGCTCCACTATCTCCCCTTTCCGCCATATCGACTCAACCCCCATCCTCCTCTATCCCCATTTCACTCCACTACTATCTTTCACTTTCCTCCATCTCACTCCTCCATCCACTATTCCCCATCTTGCTCCACTGTCCCCTCTTCTCGCTCTACTTTCATCCACTTCCCTCAATCTTGTTCCACCACCATCCTCCACTTCCATTTACTTCCCCCCCTCCCCATCTCATTCCACCATCCTCCACTTTCCCCCCATTTCACTCGCCTCCATCCACTTTTCCTCCCATCTCGCTCCAAAACCATCCTCCACTTCCCCTATCTCACTCCACCACCATCCTCCACTGTACCCCTTTTCACTCCACCTCCATCCACTTCCCCCCCCCATCTCGCTCCACCACCATCCTCCACTCCACCCCCCCCCCCATCTCGCTCCACCATCCTCTCTCCCCCCCTTCTTGCGCCACCATCCTCCGGTTTTCCACCTCCATCCACTTTCCCCTCCCATCTCTATCCACCACCATCCTTCACTCTTCCCATTTCTCTCAATTATGTTTCCTCAGAATCCTAACATCTCTCTTCACCATCAATCCCTTGCAGCTTCATCCTCATTCCCCATCTTGCTCCACCAGAGTTCTCATCTCGCTCCACCACCATCATCCTCCTCCTCCTCCCCATCCCGCTCTAACACTATCATCATCTTTATCCACCATCATCCTCTTTCCCATCTTGCTACCTTTCCATCTCTCCAACACCACCATCTCCCCCATCCCATTCCACTACCATTTCCAAACCCTTCCCTCCATCATCAATCCCCTCTCCCCATCTCTCCACCATAGTCATCCTCACTCCCATCAATCCCTTTGCCCCATCTCTCCACCATCAACCTCCCCCATTACATAATTCTTTTCGTCTCCAATCCCCATCTCACTCCACCACCGTCACCCTTGCACCATCCTCCTCTCATTCCCCTCTATTCTAATGTTCTCTTCACTCTCTTCTCGATCCCATCAATCCCCTCTCTCCATTTCGCTCCATCCTCCTCACCCCCAATTTCCATCTCACTCTACCGTCAACTTCACTCCACCTTTGTCAACCCCCTTCTCCCCATTTCGCTTCACCTGTCATTCTCCCTCCCTCCTCTCCCTCCTTCTCGCGCTATCTCCATTATTATCCTCTTTGCCCATTTCTCCATTATCATCATCCTCTCTCCCCCATCTCGCTCCATTGGCATCCTCTCTATCTTCAATCTCCTCCTTGCTCCATCTCTCCAGCATCATACCACCCCATAATATCTCTCCACTTCCATCATCAATCACCCTCTCATCTCGTAATCACCGTAATTCTCCCTCCACGTTCCTCCACCACCACCACCACCATCATCATCCTCTCCATTGTACTCCATCCTATTCTCTCCACCACCATCATCCTCTCAATCTCCACCATATCCTCTTTCTGTCCATCTCACTCCATCAATCCAAATCCTCACTAATTGATAATAGGCGCCGCAACAGCTGTCATAATTTTTAGAGCCAGGAAAAATGTGATAGAGAGGTGGGACAGCAAGCAGAAAGGAAATAGAAAGAAAAGAGGGATAGTTGAAGAACTGAAAGGGAGTGGGGCTGGCCGAAGGGGCGCCAAAACCCCCTTTCCATTCCCTAATCGAATCGTCCTTGTATTTCAACAATTTAGTTTTCCCTTCCCACTCATACAATCCATATGAATTGACTTTATCTCAAACTCTGACCACTCCATCCTCTAGCCAATCATTATCACTGGCCTTATCTCTCCTTCCCCAATCATCTTCAATCTCCACTGCGGTATAATTTCTCGTTTTTCACAATCCTCACACTGGCCACCTTTCCATTCCACAATCCCATTTCGCACTGGTCATTTTTCCATTCCCCAAACTCAGCACAAACCACTTCCATTCTCCAATCCCGTTTGCCACTGGCCATCACCATTTCCCATAATTCGCTACAAGCCATTTCACCATTCCCCAATCTTCACACAGGCCACCTCCATTCCTCAATCCCATTCACCACTGGCCTTCAATCCCATTCACCAGTGGTCACCTCCATTCCCCAATCTCCAACCACCTTTGACTTTTCATTCCCCAATCTTTGCATAAACAACCTACATTCCCTAATCCCGTTTACCACCTTTCCCCAATCTTAGTACAGTTCACCTCCATTCCCAATGCCACTGTCATTCTTAAATCCCTAATCTAACATCCATCACTGGCCATCTCTCCATTCCCCAGTCCCATTCACTACAGGCCTTAAATTCCTCAATTCATTTCCACTGGCTTTCATTCCCCAATCCCAATTACCACTGGCCTCCCAATCCCAAGCACCACTTGTCATTTTCTAATTACATAGGTCATAATTCCCAATTCCATTCGCTTTCCTCCTATTTCCGCTCAGTTCATCCCCATTTTTCAATCACATGTCATCCAGCCAAGGAACCAGCTTTATCCTTCTACCATTTCCATCTAACAATCCCCTCCATGCTCCAATCAACACTTTTGGTATCCTCAAACTGTTAGTTCCCATTCCTCAAACATATTCCTTACTTTTCCCAATGGTCATTCTCCCAACCAGTCTCCATTTTCCAATTCATGCCCTTCCCAATCAAGGCCAATTCTCATCTTGGCCAGGACCATTCCCAAATCTCCATCTTCCATCCCCAAATGCCCTGCACTATTTTGAATTTGATATCACTTCACCGCACTCCAGTCCAGTCATCATCATTCCCCATGTGGGCCCCCTCAATCCTCAATAATTGTCCTCCACTACCACCACAACTCCAGTCCTCCTCTTCCACCTGGCCCATCCCATACTGCCACACCACCACAGGGCCCTATCCCACATCACTAGGCCACCATCCCATATTGCCACACCACCACTGGGCCCCATTTTTCATATCGCCATGCCACACCACCATAGATCCTCATCCCATATTGCCACACCACTACAGGGGCCCCATCTCATATTCCCATACCGCCAAAGGGGCCCCATCTCATTTCGCCATGCCACACCACCATAGGGCCCCATCTCATTGCCACACCACCTTAGGGCCCATCTCATTGCCACACCACCTTAGGGCCCATCTCATTGCCACACCACCACAGGGGCCCCATCCCATTCCCACACCGCCAAAGGGGCCCATCCCATTGCCACACCGCCACAGGGGCCCCATCTCATATCGCCACACCACCACAGGGCCCCATCTCATCTTACCATGCCGCCACAGGTGCCCGATCTCATTGCCACACCACCACAGGGGTCCATTTCATTGCCACACCGCCACAGGGGCCCCATCTCATTGCCACACCGCCACAGGGGCCCCATCTCAAATTGCCACACCACCAAAGGGGCCCATCCCATTGCCACACCACCAAAGGGCCCCATCTCATTGCCACACCACCACAGGGCCCCATCCCATGTTGCCACACCAATGCCCATCACTCACACCACAGGGCTCAATCACCCTCACACCAATGTCGGTCACTCACACCACAGGGCTCAATCACCCTCACACCAATGTCGGTCACTCACACCACAGGGCCCAATCACCCTCACATCAATGCCCATCACCACATCAATGTCCATCACTCACATCAATGCCCATCACCACACCAATATCAGTCACTCACATCAATGCCCATCACCACACCAATGCCCATCACTCATACCACTGGGCCAAATCACCCTCACACCACAGGGCCTAATCACCCTCACACCACTGGGCCCAATCACCCTCACACCAATGCCCATCACTCACACCACTGGGCCCAATCACCCTCACACCAATGCCATCACCACACCAATGTCCATCACTCACACTACTGGGCCCATCACCCTCACATCAATGTCCATCACTCACACCACTGGGCCCCCAATGCCCATCACAGCACCAGGCCCCATCACCAGAACATCCATGTCCGTCACTAACACCACTGGGCTCCATCACCCTACTAAAGCCCATCACCACAAAGACTATGCTCATCACTCCCCATTGGGCCTCAGCACCATACTGATGTCAAATCATCCACACAGCTGGGCCCTATCACTACACCAGACTTCAGTGTTTCATCACCATCCACATAGCCTAGCTTTACCACTTCTGTACTGGAACAAACAGCCATGCCAATGCCCATAGCCACATCACTGGGCCCCATCACGATATCATATTTCATCACCATCCACACCACTACTGGAACCAATATTCACACTAATGCTCAGCCACACCGCTGGGCCCCATCACCATCCACATCTACAACTAACTTCAGTGCATTCACATTTCACCAACTGACCGAGGTTTACTCGTGGACAACACCTGCATGTTTGACATTTCTTAGACCAGCAGCCCATGGCCACTGAGCCCACGCCGTTGCATTGGTCCCTACCTAACGTGTACCTATGAGAAGCCCTAACCAAATGCTCAGTAAAAAGGTCAAGAAATGTAAACAATGCAGGGTGAACTCGAGTAAACTCTCCACACAACACACTTCAGTTAACATTATATCTGATGGATACTCACTCTGCTTTTTGAGGCGGTGATCTAGAAGTGCTTGAATAAAGAGTTATCCAATCAGCATGAAGTCCCCAATCTGAAAAAGGAATAGCCTATTACTCTGGTAATCGAGTGGAATTTAATACACAGTAATATACTTGTGGAAATATACATTATTCACATAGCATCATGGAAAGTAAATTCTCAAGGTAACATAAGGTTTAGAAATGAGTTGTTTAGAGATGAACTGCCCAATTTTAATACTAATCATAAGACTTTTCAGTCAACCAGTTAACAGCAGTTTTTAATCTTCACTCACCTTATTACTTGTCTCCTCTGCTGCCACTCGAACCTGTATATTTCCGTACAGCAACTTGGGATCCCTCAACACAATAGTAGTCTCCACCTGCCATTCACCACCAACACAACACCATAACACTAATCCCCATCACTATCCTGGAAGCATCTAGAACATTAGTGCACACAGGTTTAATCCACATGTCTGACGAGTGTTCCCAGGGTTTACTAGAGTACGGAGCCCACGTGCCTGACATTATCAGACCAACAACCCCCAAACTCTGAGCCACATCGCAAGTGTCCCTGCCTAACGTGTCCCTATCAGAAACCCTAACAAAAATTGCTCAGAGCACGAAGGCACTACAAAAAAAGGAAAAAAAAAAGGGGTCGAACTCTAGTAAATCCTCCGCCAAAGACAAGGGATTAAACCGAAATGACATGTGTATTTAACACTCACTCATGGGTCCCACGAAGTGATGCTCCAGCGATGCTTGAAGAACCTGTTAACCAACCTGAAAATTAAAATGAGCTCGTTACAGTGTATAACTGGAATACATTTCAAAAGGTGCAGTTATATTTTACCACATATATCAACAAAATATGGCATTACACTAGTGTACATTATAAAAGGGCAAGGTTACACTTTAAAATCTTAAACCAGTACAATTTCTGGCTTCAGCCCTATAAAATACTAAATTTGATCAAGTTTCTTAACAGTTTAGACCATCACCTTTACTAGCAACAGTACAACAGCCTGTAATCCTCACCTTAACGATGAGAAGAGTTGTGTTGGGTTTTAATCTGAAGACCCATGAGAGATCTCAATCACTGGAGCTCTTATACATTCTTGATAACTTTCCCAACACCACTAATCCGACTCCACACGCTCAGTTTCACATTTTCCAGTTCCACCACTTCCACTAACCCTCTTACATCACCTCACTCTTCCTTTTTGCAACCAATTCCCACTATAATGTCTCCACCCTCTGCTGATCACTTCATCCCTGTGAGCCTTAAGACCAATCCACCTTGATCTTTTATTCTTTCAGGTTTCTACTATTCTCCAAAATATTTCATGAGGTCACTACAGCATCCTCTTCATTATAGCAGCAAACACGACCCTTTCTTTTCCCGGTGTTCTTGCTGTTCGCTTTTATTCCTTCATTTCTCAGATACTCCAGAAATGAACCTCAAAGCAAATCCTCTTCAATACAGCATCTTTACAACTGCATGAATGCACTATAACATCCTCTTGCAAACCCCGATCAGACACCTGTAACCATATAAATGAATTAGTAAAAGGTAGAGTTTTTTTTCAGTTTTAATACAGAAAATATCTGCTACATTTCTGTTTACCTACCGAGAACGTACCAGTTCATTCAAATTCTTGTTTTTTTTTCGTTAAGGGTAAGGAAATCCCTGCAATTTACATAGAATATTAACAACACTTACATGTACAGATTAGGTAATTCTAATGCAAACGCATCTTGCATCAAGAACCATATTGCTTGGAAGAAAATCTGTACATTTAACCAAGATAAACGAAGCTAAACAATAGTTCGATTATTCCTACGGAACAAGATCCATTAAATTGTTAATTAACTCACAGGAAGTGCCACAACTGCTACTGTAGTACCAACTACGAAGCACTAACTTAGAATCTTAAATGTAGCCCCCTATACGTACAGTACAAAACTTCAAAGGATCACAGTACAAAAATTATTGGGAGTTTCACTCCTCTATAGCCAAATGAGGGTTAGGTCACAATGGGCCAAGTATGGTTACGGGAGGGCATACCGTATTGCTGGTTTTTACTGCAATTCATTTGCCAGAATCAAACACAGGAATAGAGTAGTTTATGAAGTACTAAATTCTCAAAGATGCGAATAATATAACTTAATATTCCTCAGTAAATATTTTGACTACTGTACATAGATGCCAAAAAAAAGTAGCATTAGCATTAACTCTTCCATGCTAGGCGAATCAGAACTTCACAGCTGTTAAAAAATATATTTGTTTTAACGCGTTATCAATTACTGGAAAAGATTAATTATATTAAGTGAATATAATTGGTTATAATCACCTTCAGAATTTTTCTGTAATCGTGCAAAGCGCTATACAACAATCTACACTACTTTAAACGTATGTACTATACTTTGCAGTATGTTTGTTTGGCAATACTGATGCAAGGTAACTTGGTCATTTGTTACTTTTTCTCTAGGGCTGGGCAAGAACCGTTAAATCTGGAACTGACTGTTCTGATTCTCAATACAAAAGGAACTGCTGGAACCGGTACCTAATATTAACCGACATGTTATTTAATTGCTGTCTAATAATGTCTTAAAGCCTTAATTTGCCGACTGGGACGAACAGCAAGTGCATTAAATATTTTGTTTTGTAATCAGAATTTTTCAATTGTCGGAAGAAAATTATATTTTACCAATTTACAAAATCATAGCTTTATTAAAGAAAAATAAGGCACACAAGCACAAAACACTACTATTGGTTAAACAGTTTACTTGGAACCAGTTCGAAGGTGAGAACCGATTCTAAGATAAGTCATCAAGAATCGCTAGAACCGGTTCCTGCCCAGTTTTATTTCTCTTCCTTCAATATTATTCATCTTTACCCATTTTCATTTCCCTCACGTCCTCCTCCACCTAACCTAAAGTTTACAGTCACGTTCAGCATAAATTTGTTACATAGTGTATTTTATAGAATTGTACCACAATCAAATAGCCACCTACACTTTCTATCAATTGTTATAAGACAAAATTGTGGTGTGGGGGAATCCAAGCCGACATTAGAATATCATCCAGAAATTAGAATATAAGCCGCTTAAAAGTTAATTCCTTACACCTGTGACTTCAGAAATACACATTTATATCGGTATGGTATTACCTAACACCTCGATCAACTATTCTAAGACTGAATGAGTGAAAATGGAGAGGCAGAGGGGAGGATTGTTCAACGGCACGGAATATTATACGAATCCCTTACCGACTACGTAATGCTAACCACGCATTAATTCAGCAAAAAAATAATGGCCAATTCTAATGTCCATAATCTTATAAAAGAGTTTTCAATAAGGAGGAAAGGTTCAGAGAGCTTATCACAGAACATGGTTACACCGTCGAACATATAATTACGTGACCTTTAAGTTACAATACCAGCCGGCTAAGTCAATGCCGGCTTCCAATCATATTATACTAAATATAATTGTACAGCAAGAGATTAGACAAAGCAACATATTATAATTCAGTTCAAAAACGTATAACAACTTAAATACACCAGAAAGGAATATATACTTACATTAAATAGCCGGGGTTAATGAGGAGCCTCGCCAAGTCACACCCTACCTCTACCAATTCACCATCGCTAATGACTCGGAGAACGAAGGCACGAAGCTCGACACTGAGTCGACAGTGTGGGGACCCTCTTCCTCCCCTCCTGCTCAGGCTTCGTTGTCAGCCGCACGGAATACATCACATTTTGAATTAGTATCGCCGGCTTAACTTTCTATGTAATTATCGAGTGTGTGTGAATGCCGGGTTATTAACGATGATTATGTAGTTCGAAAACGGATATTATGTGAAGTCCAGAGGGAAGGAGATAATGGTAAAGGAGAGTGGAGTCCCGTAGGTTGGCATTGGTAGGGGTGGAAACGAGGTGGACGGACCAAGTAGGGGGAGGGATAGGGGATGATGGGGAGGTAACCGAGGAAAGGCAATAGGGAGGGATAGGGGTTGGGACTGAGGAAGGATGGTGGGTAGGGGAAGGAGGGTATACTGGGGTTGGGTAGACTAGGTTGATGGGCATGGGCGGAGGGGGGAGGGGGGTATGACAAGCGAGTAGCAACAGGCAACAGCAGGGGGAGGAGGGGGGTAGAAAAAGTGCGTAGCAACAGGCAACAACAAAACTATAAACTTATACCAACGTAGTGGTTGGAAATGACAAAGACTGAGAGAACTACAGGTTAACTCATTTCCCTCTGAAACTTGTCCTCATAACACTGCGCATCTTCATTATAACATAGCGCATGACCGGAAGTGGAGTGAGGGAGAGAAGAGGGGCCCTGAGGGGGTGGAGACAATAATTCTAGTGCTTGGAATAGGATAGGTCACTCTTATGGGAGTTTTGGTCAAGATACAGCAGAGCTAACTAGCGGCGGACGGGTTAACTAACAGCTGGCGCCTGTACTTACACAGTAGCGGCCGGTGGGAGTTTTTAATATTATTGGTTTGCTGAAGTTGATTTTGTGACTGAAATGGAAATTACTGGGTGCTCAGCAATAAACTGTTCCATCAACTCTTAGTGGAATAAAAATCTATCAATTTTCCGCTTTTCAAAAGATCCTAAAACGCGAGTGTTTACATAACTTATAATAGTAAGATACGGAGTACAGATTGACTGACTGATAGTAATTATTACGGGAGTAGTTCTGCCAGTCGAAGTCTAGGGGAACTACTTTATGATGATCCCAAAACTACTACCGCACATTTATGTAATTAAGGATTATAAAGCCAATACTTAATAAAATATATGATGATACCTTATCCTTTACCAAGCTACGAATTACAAATGACTTATTGTGATAGTTATACCGTATTGGTGGTAATGGCACTGATATTAACTGCAGTGTCAGATGATGATGATACCTTATCCTTTCTATAGTTATACAATATATATGTTGGTGGTAATGACATTGATATTAATTGGTGTCAGATGATGATATGTTTTCTATTTTCTTAAGTACTGTATTTTAGTCTGTATATTTATTTGTTCCTGTTAGGATGGAGTATTGCATATATATTTTCCTTACCCCCAGACTGAAAGTATATGACTTTAGGCTTACAGACAACAATATAAAATGAAAATTACTCCTGATTGAACCTCCCAAGCTAAGAAAAAAAGAAGAAAATTATTTATTCTAAAACACATAGTACACAGCTGCTGATAGTAATGTTATAATGCTTTCATGTACTGATGACAATACGATATACTGTACAGTCTCCTCCACTGCCACGTTTATCACTCCAGCGTTGTCAATGTTTGTACCCCACAAGGTGTGAACCTCCAGTTTCGACTCGCATATCCGAAACAAATGCCAGGAGTAAATCGGGGGGATGGTAATGGAGGGGTGTGGTCTTGGGAATGGTGTGGTGCATGTTTTACAGAGGAAAGTTAACGAGAGGATTGTAAGCAGTAATGCTGTACTAAATTATATGTCAACTATATAAATCTGTTACATAACAAACATGACATTGGTAGACCACAACATTGTGATGGTTAGTAAAGTCATTAGTTATTGTTTGTTATCAGTGTATATTATGCTCTCAAACGGTAAAAGAAATGCTGGGTTGGTTAGGCAGTAGCTAGTCTCTGCCAGATGTCTCTATGAATGTTTAGTATATGCCAGCTATCAGCACCACATCTTGGTTTTAATTAATATTTCATGTTCTACATCATAACGTTAATGATAGTTATTACACATAATAAGTAAATTATATTGAATGTGAAGTTTTAAACGTCACATTGTTCCTACAACATAACATATTAAAATCAGGTCTCATAAATTTCCTTAGGTTCGTCCCACCAAGTTAATCATTGTGATGGCGATGGCTTTATTTTCTGTCAATTATAACAAATATCTTCAATTTACGAGCATTGTGAACATTGGTAGCAGTGACATGACTGTTAATATTTTACGATGAAATTTGACTGCTCCGACCGAGGTAATATTTTATTATCATTCCATATTGAACTTTCACACACTTCAGTTTTGACATTACTTATAAGAGGTTATAGATGGATTGAGCGAGGATGCCAACAAAATTCATACATTTAAAGTAAAAGTCGCGAATACCTTGAAAGTCATCTCTCTCTCTCTCTCTCTCTCTCTCTCTCTCCACACACATTAATTGGCGTGCACAGTTGTGGTTACTAGTATCATATCGTCATGGCCTAAACTCAATTGATATTAATGAAATAAGTTGTCTTGTGTAAATAGGGTATTGTAAATCACATATAAGGTGCAAGTCAATCTGTATCAAAGTGAAATATTAGAATATTTACTTATGTATACCCTGAATCAACCAACACCTTGAAGCTGGACTGTCTTCATCAACTCCGAAGCATATGAAGCATCCAACACCTTACATATATGATTTATGTTTCCATCCTCACCCAATCTATCTATGATCACAAAGTAATGTGAACAATAAAGGTTGTGAAAGGTTCACTATATAATGAAAAATATAAAATGAATTATCTTTAGTCGGAACTGTCAAGAACTATCAGTACACCACTACTACTGTTTTAATGTTTATCAAATGTTGGACATTGTTGTTACTGACAAATCTGCGTCATCGTCACAAAATAAATACCATATTAATATGCAATGACTAACTTGAAGGAACGAGCCTATCTTAACTTGTGGGGACTATTGGTGGTGTGGAATGTTATAGCAACACGGTGACGTGTTTAAGCCTTAAATTCCACACTAGAGATATTATTCTTACCTGCAGTAACTATCATTATCGTTATGATATAGAACATGACATAAAAACTCCACCAAGTGTTACTATTATCTTTGACCTATATTGAGCATTCATAAAAATAGCACCTAGCCAAGACTTCTGCATTACAGCTTACAGTTCCCTACCCTGCCTCCATAGAACACCACACCCAACCGCGCACCACCCCTCAATCAACTTCCCACTGACATGAATCATATTGGTGTGTGTTTCGGATACTAGAGACGACGACACTGGAGGTTCACACCTTGTGGGTTACACACATTGACAACGTTGGAGTGATGAACGCGGCAGTGGAGGAGACTGTACATAACAGTACTTATAGTTCATTGTTTTGTAGTTTTAAGTATGGTCTATAAAATCTGTATTATGGCTGTCCTTTTCTCCAATTATACATTAGAATACTATTGAGAAACAATATTGTAGATATCATAAATAGGTAATAATTATTCATTTTAGATATTATGCATGAATGTTATAAAAGTATAGATGCTTTAGCAATTATAGGTCTCTGTTGTAGATATTAGAAAATTGATAATTTATTATGTAATTTGCCTTTAATGCATACGCTAAGCAAATTGTTTTTATTCTCAAGCACATGTAAAGATAGTTTTCTTGTTCTCATAGCAAATAAGAATATAGGAAGCAAGAATGTTCTCGATAAATATCGAGAGTGTATAAATACTTGGTTATTAATGATGATATTGTAGTTTGAAAAGAAATATTATCTGAAGTCCTGAGGGAAGGAAGGAGGATATAATGATAAAAGAGAAAGGAGTCCTATAGGTTAGCATCCAGACCAGTAATTTTTAGGGGGCTAAGGGGGTTGTGACCCCCCAATGTTAACTACAAACAGGCAGTCAAGCGAATTTTAGTTTAGATACTCTCATAAATGAAATATTATTTTATTCTGAGTAAAAAATGTTCTTCGGACGTATGTTCTTTCCCGCTTCATTTCAGAATAATAATAAACTTTCAGTCTAGCTGCTCTAGCAATGTCAGGTCAAATTAGAAATAGAGTACCTGACTTTTTTATTTGTGAAAAAGCGCCACTCTTTTATTCATTTACTTTATAACAAAAAATTGTATTTGGGAAAACTGCTTTACATTGTATGTATAACGTTAACTTATCTAGTTACTGATAAACTTTTCATAGTTATATCTGTATATAATATAATGTCAATTTATAAGCATTTAAAGTTACAGAAATACTCAATTGAGTTTACATGTGTAATTTATTTGTATATTCTTCATTCATGCATCGTTTACAGACTGCAACACACATAAGTAGGTAGCCTAATAGGTATCTTAGCTATTAGGCTACACATTAATATATTCATACAATATCATTATAAAGACTTTGCACCTTTATAAAAACAACATCCTGCCCCTTAAAACTTTTCACAGCTTGCATTGAAAGCTTAGAGTGACTTAGACTGTCAGTAAGTGAACCCTTAAATTTAAATACAAACTCCATCCCAAAACATACATCACATTAATTATCAGCATTCAGGTAAAATCAAACTGAAAAAAATATTGGAAGGTCTGCAAACTTAAAATGCAATTGAATTTCAAGGTGGTAGTACGGAAGTAATTATTATACAGGAGGAGATAATATATCTGTAGGGAAGGTAATGTGAGGGTATGGGAAGGGATAGGGAAGTTAACTGAGGCTAGATAATAGGGGAGGGATAGGGGTGGGGGTTGAGGAAGGATGGGGGGGTACGTGGAGGAGGGTAGACTTGGGTTGGGGACTTGGGGTAGACTAGGTTGATGGGCATGGGGGGAGGGGGGTATGAAAAGCGGGTAGCAACAGCTAGGCAACAGCAGGGGGGAGTGGGAGAGTAGCAAAAGCGGGTAGCAACAGGCAGCAACAAAACTATAAACTTATACCAACGTAGTGGTTGGAAGTGACAGAGACTGAGAGAACTACAGGTTAACTCATTTCCCTCTTAAATATGACCTCATAACACTGCGCATCCTCATCATAACATTGCGCATGACCGGAAGTGAAGGGAGTATATTGAAGTAAATTATGCAGCATATGGCAAGATTCATATGGTTTTGATTATTCATAATATTTATCTATATTAGCCAAATATAAGAGGAAAATTATATTTAAAGACATTTTGGTAGAGGCAAAATGTGTATGTAAACATGTATATGCGATTTTTTAAAATTTATTATATATTTTTTTTACTGTAAACAATAGACCAGTTTATCAGTAGGAAAATATAAGGTAGATTCTGATATCATGGTGGTTAGTAAAGGCCAAAGACTTCTTGCATGAGGTTAAGATTATCCAAGTGTTTTAAACTTATTTACTATTTTCAAGCCACAGAGAGCCAAAGGAGCCATTTGGCTCTCAAGGGAGAACCGGCTCTCATCGTTCACACAAAAGAGCCGGCTCTTAGGGAGTATCACAGTAATCACCATGGAGGTATAATCTATTATACCTCCATGGTAATCACACAGTGGCGACATTCGTGAGACAAAGATGTTCGGAATATATTTCTAGCCAAGACAGTTCCGCGTATGCAGAACAAAGTAAAAAAATGATTTATTAACATTAATCAATTCAAAGCACAAAGGGTGGATTAGTTTCAGTAAATAATTTAGTACGTAATATAGATATTTTTGAATTAACGACAAAAACACACCTAAAGTACAATATACTATGTCGATATTTTTATTATTTTACTGTGATAAAAAGTGTGTATACATCCCGCAGAGTCAGTAGAGACGTGTACATGTACGACGGTGCACGTGTAGGCCTAGTCTTCATTGTATGGACAACAAATCAAGCCTACGGTGGTCTTTCCTCTCCCCTTCTTCAAAAATAATAGTTATAAGGTCCAATACAGCCACAAACTGGTTATCATCATCCACAAGATCCCACGAACGACCCATCACTAGAATTCAGGAACGACAGGAAGATCAAGTGAGTCAGTGTGAATGATGGGAGGTAGTAGCAACATTAATATAATCTGATGGTAAGGTGCAAGTCTATTTTATATTTCTTTTTATCTGGCGGTTTATCTGGGAGGTATGGAATAGCGATATATTTTTTTATATTCTGTAGGAACACTATGCTAACAGATTTAGGAGGTTATGAGGGGAAGGAGCGTAAATACCGTATATACTGCCATTACAAATATTACTTATACTGTATTTACATAGGTTTGCGTCTTTCTCTGTAATCAGATAATGTTCCAGGAATGTCATTAAATCCTTAGTGTTTCATTAATGGGTTGGAAATGGTGATGTTCTTTCGTATAGTTTAACATTCGGTAATTCTGAAGAATAATTACACTTGTATTTTTCAATAATTTTGTAGCTTTTCAAACTTTTTTTTTTTTTCTCTCTTCATTCTTGACTTCATTGACCAGTATAGGTCTTAATTAGGACTTGGAATAATGCAAGTTACGTCATATTTGGTTAGCTCAGGTTAGATTAGGTTAGGACGGGACAGGTTAAAGGTTCTTTCCTCAATGATTTGGTCAGAAATTAGTAGAAGAACTAGAAATATGAATGAAAAAGACAAATAATGTTGGAAAAATCCAGGTTGAATTGTTCATTAGATATACCAAATACTACTAAACCAATAATGAAGCATGTTTATAATAGTGTTATTATTATCACTTCTTTATTGACCATTATAAAACATTTCTAAAGTAGCCTACTGTAATAACTACTTTTATATAATTATGTCTTGTTTGACTCAGACCAATTTATCAGTTAATCTTACAGTTTGTAGGCTATAGTCTTTAGATCATGACTTTTGTTTTTATTATCCCCTTTTACCGTCCTAGATAGACTTAATGTCAGTTGATTATATCATTCAAGTGTTATTGTTTTGTTGTGAGGAAGAAAATTGGTGAAATGGGTAAACTTGCTGGTAATAGTTAATTATCTAACACCATTTACCTAACACCATTTTGAACCTATATCAAACCCTACCAAACTATACCTAACCTATACCTAACACCATTTTGAACCTATACCAAACCCTACCAAACTATACCTAGCCTATACCTAACACCATTTTGAACCTATACCAAACTATACCTAACCTATACCTAACCTATACCTAACACCATTTTGAACCTATACCAAACCCTACCAAACTATACCTAACCTATACCTAACACCATTTTGAACCTATACCAAACTATACCTAACCTATACCTAACCATTTTGAGCCTATACCAAACCCTAATGACTAGTGTGGGTGTGTGGATATACTGTAGTTGGTCAGTGTGCATATATAGAACTGTACATGACTGAAGTATGATGAGAGAGGTATTATTGTAAAGGGTCAGACAAGGAGTGTAAATCGTGATGTGAACAGTTACCAGAAAAAGTTGTCCACTCTTCCAATTTTATACAGTATGTGATAAGAAATTATTATTTTGTATCTGTGACGGCGAATGCAATACTATTTACAGTACTTATAATGAAACTATATGGAAGCAAAACTACTCAAAGGTCTATTTATATCCTCGTTCAGTTATGAAAAGTCACTCAGCTGTCAAATTTCTTTACGAATACCATTGACTGAAGTAACAAATCGCCACGTGTGCGTTTCCCGAGCCTGACAGTGTTAATAATCCAGTATTGTCGTTTAAAGCTTTAGATTATAGAATAGGATTATAACGAATCCCAACTGATACGTTAACACCAGTGTCATAAAGTGTTGATATCTATAGTACATTCCAGTATCGAACCTCTCTTTGTATAGTGATGCCACACAGTATGTATATTATTTATTCCTTTACCTGTGTTGTGGCTGCTGTTCTTTTCTGTTATCTTATCCCCTCTCTGTAATATATATATGGTATTATTACAGAAATACTGTGTTCTTGGCTAGGGCCGCGCAGTATTACCACATCCGGCTAGGTCCTGGGAATTTGCCCCGGTCACTTTATGATAGTTTACACCGGTTATATCCCGGTAGTTTGCCCAGGTTAGGTCCCGGTAGTCTGCTGTGGTCTAGGTTAGGTTAGGTTAGGTCAGACTAATTTCCAAATTATGTTTGTATCTCGAAAACGGGGCATCTCCGAGAGAAACAGCATAGATGAAAAGTGTCTTAGAATGGTCCAAAATAGTGGGTAATGATATTAAAATATGCAATATAGTGAACCCAGTACTTTTGTAAATTTACCATATATATATATATATATATATATATATATATATATATATATATATATATATATATATATATATATATATATATATATATATATATATATATATTGAAAGAGGAGAAAGTGAGTATATAGGCTAGGTGAAGGAGAGCGCGGACGAGAAAGATAACCTTAATTGGTTAGATCATTCACCACACCAACAATTTCAAGAAGTCAGAGTTGAAATCTGTTGAAATAATTGGAAAGGGTTATTATCCTCACCATTTTAATTTCTGAATTAAATATCACGAAACTCTAATTGCAAAGCGTTAGAGTGAAAAGGGCGAATAAAACTTAGTTTTGTGTGCGTCAGGCGGCGTAATCTGACCACGGTTTAGCTCCGAGGCAGGATAGAGGAATTTTAGTTGTTGATTGACCATCACTTTTAGTTTTCTGAATTAAATCTCGCGAATATCTAATTGCAAAGCAAGAGTGAAAATGGTGAGTAGAACTGGATAGCAGCTCGCGTGTCTGTGTGTGTGTGTGTGTGGGGTCGTGCTTTGAGGGCAGGGTTGGGGCCGAGGTCGAACACGAGCGTCCCTCAGGCGGGGGTCTCAAAGGTAAACAAACAACTTCGGTGCGCAGGGAACGTTTCGGCTACACGGTGGCTATTTCCACCGATTACCTCGGCGATTTTTATTCATTTGTTTGGCTTATTTTGTTTTTCCTTCCGCTGCTGTTTGGAAGTTATAGATTGTTGACAGAAACAGAGTGGGTTTATTTGTCTGACAGAGTATGTAAAAAAGAAAGGATTGGGCGTGTGATTGAGGAGGGAGAATAAGGGGGAAAAAGAGAATAAGAGGGAAAGGAAAACGTAAAAGAAATGAACGAGACAGGAGAGAAAGTGGAGAAGAAGACGGTGTAAGAAATGAAAGAACAGAGATAGGAATTACAAAGGAAGAGAGAACGGAATGAGAGAAGAAGGTGGTGGGCGAGAGGGAAGGAGAGGAAGATATGCGGAGGAGGACAGGGAAGGAGACTGTGATGAAGCGTAAGGAGAAGGTAGAAGGATGAGAATGAGGACAAACGGCAGCGGAAAAAGAATGCGATGGACGGTAAGTTCATGAGAGAGAGAGAGAGAGAGAGAGAGAGAGAGAGAGAGAGAGAGAGAGAGAGAGTGAGTGAGGACTAGGTATATAGATGAATAAAAGCTTAAATGGAAAATGATGAGGATGAAAGGGATGTGAGTTAGGAAGAAAGGAGTAGAGATGATGGATACCAGAGAGAGAGAGAGAGAGAGAGAGAGAGAGAGAGAGAGAGAGAGAGAGAGAGAGACGTTATACTGTAAATAGATAGATAGAGAGAGGATAGATGTAAGGAGTGGGGACGAAGAGGGGAGCGAATCAGGAAGAGAGGTGGGTAGAGAAGAGGGAGGAGGTGGAGAGAGAAGATTAAAGGAGCGATCCATGGAGCGAGGGAGGGATTATGGGTGCAGAGAGAAGGAGGGAGAGACACGAGGGAGGAAGAACATGAGTTGAGTAGAAGGAAAAGAGGAAGAGGAGAGAAGGAAAGTCATGGAATGGAGTAGAGGGTAAGAAGAAAATGTTGATAAAAGGAAGGAGAGGTGAAAATCTAAGAAGAGAGAGAGAGAGAGAGAGAGAGAGAGAGAGAGAGAGAGAGAGAGAGAGAGAGAGAATGAATGAAGGAGGGACTGAGAGAACCCCCTAGTGGTGGTGGTGATAAATTGTGAGTGATGGCGACACCTCCCTCCCTCCCTTCCTTCCTTCTTCCCTCCATCCCTCCGTCTTGCTCTCTCTCTCTCTCTCTCTCTCTCTCTCTCTCTCTCTCTCTCTCTCTCTCTCTCTTCCACGTCCTTCCCTCCTCCTTTCTTTCTATCATCCCTCTACCCTCTCTGTCACTTTTTCCCTTCCTGCCTCCCTCCCACTCATTCATTCCTTCAGCCCACGCCCTCTCCTCTTCACCATCCCATTCATCCTTCGTTCCCATGCCTCCCTCACTATCCCCTTTCCTCCACTCTCCCTATCCTCTATCCTCTCCTCTCCCTCCCTTCTCCTCCCTTTCCTCCCCTCTTCCCCCAATTTAGGGACGCATAAACCGCAGAACATCCAGCCCCTCCCATTTAAAAGCATCCCGTGTTTATTATTGACTCTAATGAGGCCACCCCAGTCAATAGGCCTCCATCATCCATTTAACTCCTAACTAATTAACCCAACTAATGACTGGCTGAGCATTGTTCCACACACAACAACCTGAGCGTTTTATCGTGCATTCTTTATCATACATACTCCAATGCAGGTATGTATATACAGTCAGTATTTGAAGTAATTAACCAATATGTATAAATGAACCCTGGTAATATAAATGTCTTGAAGAGATAATATGATAACCATTAAACTGAAATAGACCCCATTTACATATAAGTGTGTTATCAAACGTAAGAGTACACTCCTGTATTTTTCTCCGATAATTTTAAAATGAGCATGGTTTTGAGTTCATGTAAAGCAGGAGGAGAGATGAAACTTGTGTCAGCGACTGTGCACTCACCAATAAACGTTCGTCGACATAATATACCATACCGGATATATATATGATACCCGGTACCTAAATATATATATATACTTTTAGACTACGCAAAGGTCATTAGGGCAGACAACAAACAATAAAGAGTTTAGGTTTAAATTAGGCTTGTTTGGGTGAACTTGCTGCTGCGGCTTCCAATTATTTCCTGGGGTGTGTTTAAGAGAGCATAGCAGGTGAAGCGAGCAAAGATGGCGTCCACACTTCTATTACGGGTGATGTTGGGAAAAGTTGTGCGCTTACCGTATATTTCCCCTAATGAAACCATTGTGGGAGGTGCTGAGTGCCGTCCTCTCGCCTAGCTATAACCTCAAATGAAAAGCTATTAGTGGTATGGTGGTCCGGGGAGGAGTGTGGCAAGATGGTGGGGCAGTATGGCTTCAATTACAAGTTTTGACACTCGACGTCTTGGTCTTGGCAATGTAAACAAATTAGAGTGAAGGTGACGTATGCTCATGTCATCTTAAAACCCCATCTGGTCAAGTCAAGTGTTTGCAATATAAATATGCTATAACACATATATAATAGATGCGTTATACTGTACTTGATCATGTTCACTAAGAATACTGAATTGGTTTTTAAGTAATTAAATACAAAGCCCATTGTAGTCTTATGTTTTAATTACGCTTATGTATCGTATCAATAGCCATTAAGACCATAAAAACACACTAATGAACTACTACTAGCTGGCCTAATAACTAACTTACCATCGGGTTTATTTTGACAGTGGATGGGTGGATGGTTGTGCAGTGTGTTGTAATGATGGTGTGAGGAGAGATGCTGGTTCGTGAGGATGGAAGAGGAGGTAAGTGAAGAGAGTTAATTTCATGCATACGTACACAAACCACACAAACTTTACCCTCCAGAAGACATACTGTATATTTATAACACACCAATTGATTATTTGGACTACAGAGGGTGGCAAAGATGTGTATGCTTGAGAGAGAGAGAGAGAGAGAGAGAGAGAGAGAGAGAGAGAGAGTAGAAAGCTGTACAAATTGAGCATATTACATACAGTGCATTCAGTGTTGGTAAATCTCGAGCAGCTGATTCTTCCAAACTATTCCAAGTAACAGGCCACTATTTATTTTTTGTTCATCTGATCCTGTTTACTCGCATACGTTGGAGAATCAAGGCTGTCTAATGAACCAAAAGTATACTAACTCCTCACGTCTCGGTCTTATCCCGCAGACATGAACCCCGACGCACGGATCATGAGCTGCATTATCATGAAGCATTCAGTTGAGAGTTAATGTGTATAAGGAACAGTACTTCACATCTGGTTCGTATCTCAGCGAGAAAGGGTTCGCTACGCTGTGAGGCCGTTGCAGTAATATTGCTTAAATTTTCGTAATACATTTGTGGTACAGAATGCGTTATTACTCTTTTACTGGACAGAAAGTCATGCACTTCACTAAACCTCACACACAGCTATATACTGTAGTCTCTAGCCCACCTGAGTCGAAGCCCGGGATCTGAAGCAGGCGGTTTCTGGACGACAGCCCACCCAAAGCCTCCATTGGTTCGAGATGTGTGTAGCCTCGTGATGCTTTGAGTGCATGGGCTGTCGTCCAAAAACCGTCTGCTTCAGATATCGGACTTCGACTCAGGTAGGCTAGAAACTATGGTATCCGACTGCACATCAAAACTTTACCCTTGGTGTCACTGTAAGTCTTTGAAGTATAATTATATTGGCTATGTGTTGTACAGTACAGACTACTTAGCTTAACACGGGTTCGAGTCGCACGTCTCCCAGTAAAGTTTGTTGAGCATTTCTCATTAAAACTTATTTCTCATTAAGCAGATTCATTTATACGCTTATATTACAACACCATTTTTTTTCTCCCTGTTAAGGGGTTGATATACTTTTGGTACATTGGAGCGCCTTGATTCCTCCAAAGTATTTCAGGAAACAGGACCAAATTAACAAAAATAATGGTGGCCAGTTATCTGGAATAGTTTGGAGGGAAAATTTGCTGCAGTTTTACCAACACTATAATATACTCCCCCCCTTAACTAGGAATGGTAATCTTTTCCTCTGGATTGCATTACCTTGTCTCACATAACTTTACCCTTCTTTACATTACTTCACATTCTGTTCTCATTACGGTCTTCTTCCTTCCTCCTTCCCATTCTCTCTCTCTCTCTCTCTCTCTCTCTCTCTCTCTCTCATTTATTCTTTCCTCAGCCCGTTCGCTATCTACTTCCATCATTTTCCGCACTTCCTTCTTCTATCTCCCTGAATCTTGCTCTCTCTCCTCTTTCGCAATCTCTCTCCTTCCTTCTATCCTTTATTCTCTATGTGTATCCCTCTACATATTTTGCCTCCCCTCCCTTTCTCTTAATCTCCTCTTTCTTTCACCCATCCCCCGACTCCCTCTCTCTATCACTCCTTCCCACTGTCCCTCCCTCTCTCCAACCCTCACTCCTTCCCACTGTCCCTCCCTCTCTCCATCACTTCCACCCTCCCTCCTTCCCACTGTCCCTTCCTCTCTCCATCACTCCCACCCTCACTCCTTCCCACTGTCCCTCCCTCTCTCCATCACTTCCACCCTCCCTCCTTCCATCACTTCCACCCTCCCTCCCTCCTCCAACACTCCCACCCTCCCTCCTTCCCACTGTCCCTCCCTCACTTCCACCCTCCCTCCTTCCCACTGTCCCTCCCTCTCTTCCACCCTCCCTCCCTCACTCCTTCCCACTGTCCCTCCCTCTCTTCCACCCTCCCTCCCTCTCTCCATCACTCCCACCTTCCCTCCCTCCCTCCCTCCCTGCTTCCCCAACATTAGGCAAATTTCATGTTTGCAGACTGTTTTTGCACGGCTGATGTGTTTGTGGTTGTGTTTCCTGCCGGTCGCGTCGCCCTGTGTGATTGTTTGTTTGTCTCTTGTATACGGTTCGTGTTTGTGTGTTATGTGTGTGTGTCTCTCTTGTTTACATTATGTGTTTTGTTTGTCTAGTACGTGTGTTGGTTTGTTTTGTTTGTCTTTTATATTTGTTGGTGTTTGTTTTGTTTGTCTCTAATACGTGTTGGTTTGTTTTGTTTGTCTCTAATACGTGTTGGTTTGTTTTGTTTTCCCCTTATACTTTTTGGTGTGTTTTGTTTGTCTCTCATACGTGTTTGTTTGTCTCTCATATGTGTTTGTTTGTTTTGTTTTGTTTTCCCTTATACTTTTTGGTGTGTTTTATTTGTCTCATATACGTGTTGGTTTGCCTCTCATACGTGTTGGTTTGTTTTGTTTGTCTTTTATACGTGTTGGTGTGTTTTGTTTGTCTCATACGTGTTTGTTTCTCTCTTATACTTGTTTCGTTTGTTTTTCTCTTATACGTGTTTGTGTGTAAAATATTTCTTTCTCTCTTATAAATAGACGTGTTTGTGTGTCTTGTTATGAGTGTATGTGGTTTGTAAAGTATTATGTATGTCTGACTGCCGTTTGTATGATGTGTACAGTACGTGCATCCTGTCTGTGTGTGTGTGTGTGTGTGTGTGTGTGTGGGTGTTTGTTAACTTGTTGCATGTATTATTCATCTTGTTTCATGCATGGTGTTACGTGTGTGTGTGGGTGTGTGTCTGTGTGTGTGTGTGTGTGTGTGTGTGTTCAGTGTTGAGGCTATTTGTTCGTTGTTCTCATTTGTATCTTTTGTGTGCTTGTTTTGTTTATTGAATGTGTGTGTGTGTGTGTGTGGTTTCTTTTTTCGGTAGGATAAGTTCTGTATATATTTAGGAGGAAGGCGTAGGATTAGCAGTGACTGATAGGAAGGGCGATCAGGCAAGTAGTAAGTAGTTCAGGGGAGATAAAGTAGGTATGTAGGTAGGTAGGTAGGTAGGTAAGTAAGTGGATACAAAGAGAAATAAGGCAGACATTTGTAGGTAAAGAAAAATGAAGAGGTGGGAAGTAAGTAGAAAGGAGGACAGGAAATATAACTAAGGCAGAAATAAGTGAGTAAAGAGGAAGGAAGGAAGGAAGGAAAAGGTGGGAAGTAAGTAGGAAGGAGGGCAGGAAATATAACTAAGGCAGAAATAAGTGAGTAAAGAGGAAGGAAGGAAGGAAGGAAGGAAGAGGTAGGAGGTAATTAGGAAGGAGGACAGGAAAGATAACTGAGGCAGACATAAGTGAGTAAGGAGTAAGGAGGAAGGAAGGAAGGAAGGAAGGAAAAGGTGGGAGGTAACTAGGAAGGAGGACAGGAAAGATAACTGATGCAGATATAAGTGAGTAAGGAGGAAGGAAGGAAGGAAGAGATTTTAGGTAAGTAGGAAGGAGGAAAGATAACTAAGGAGGAAGGAAAGAAGAGATGGGAGGTAAGTATAGGAAGGAGGACAGGAAAAAGAACTGAAGCAGACATAAGTGAGTAAGGAGGAAGGAAGGAGGGCAGAGGTGGGAGGTCGGTAGCCTAGGTAGGAAAGGGAAATTAGAGCAGGTAAGGGCTGGCGATAGCAATACAATTAGTGGCCATCAGTGAAGCATTAGGGGAGCCATAGCAATACACACCAACAGGATACTGGCCAGGCAAGTTGGTACGTGGTTAGAGGCAGGAGGACAGACAGACACACAGACACACAGACAGACAGGCATAAATATAGAGAGTTGGCATGGAGGAGAGGGGGACGGACAGACAGATAGATAGACAGACAGAAAGATAGTGAGTTAGCATGGAGGAGAGGAGGACAGATAGATAGACAGACAGAAAGATAGTGAGTTGGCATGAAGGAGTGGAAGACAGACAGATAGACAGACAGAAAGATAGAGAGTTGGCATGGACGAGTGGAGGACAGACAGACAGACACACACACAGACAGAAAGATAGAGAGTTGGCAGGGAGGAGTGGAGGACAGACAGACAAACAAACAGACGGGCAGGAAGATAGAAAGTTAGCATGGAGGAGAGAAGGACAGACAGACAGATGGGCAGGAAGATAGACTAAAAGACAGATAGATTGGCAGGGAGAAGAGGACAGAAAAGACAGACAGATAGACGGGCAGAAAGATAGAGAGTTGGCATGGAGGAGAGGAGGACAGACAGACAGACAGACGGGCAGAAACATAGACAAAAAGACAGATAGATTGGTAGGGAAGAAAAGAGAGGTAGGAAGAATGATAGTTAAAAGTAAAAAAATAGACAGGTAGATTGGCTGGGAAAAAAGGAGAGGTAAGAAGAAAGATAGGGAGAAGTGAAAGAGACAGATAAATTGGCAGAGAAGAAAGGAGTGGTAGGAAGAAATATTGGTTAAAAGTAAAAAATAGACAGATAGATTGGCTGGGAAGAAAGTAAAGGTAGGAAGAAAGTTAGGGAGAAGAGCTGGTTGGTAAGATGGTAATTAGGTTAGGTAGAGCAGTAATTCAGTAAACCGATAAGTTGGCAACCGAATAACCAGACAGACAGAAAGGCAGACAGTTAGACAGACAGACAGTTACGCAGACAGTGAGACAGGGAAACAGTTACGTAAACAGTGAGACAGGTAGACAGTTACGCAGACAGTGAGACAGACACACAATTATGCAGACAGACAGACAGACAGTTACGCAGATAGAAAGGCAGGCAGATAGTGAGACACGCAGACAATTACGCATGCAGACAGACAGGCAGTTACGCAGATAGAAAGGCAGGCAGACAGTTTAGCAGACAGTCAAGCAGGTCAACAGGCAGGCAGGATGGCAGTCGTGTATGTGTGTTGGAAAGGGGATGGCCACTCGTAAGGCAGAAATGGAGAGAATATGAGACACTGAGTAGGGCAGGGGAGGGGAGGGGAGGGATGGAGAGTGAGAGTAGGGAGGGGGGGAAAACTGGTTGGGAGGGAGGGAGGGTGGAAGGAGGGGGAACTAAAGAGGGAAGAGGGAAAATGAATGGGATGTAGAGAGGGAGAGAGAAGAAGGAGGGAAAAAGGGGGAGTAGAGAAGAGGGAAAATGAATGGGATGTAGAGAGGGAGAGAGAAGAAGGAGGGAAAAAGGGGGAGTAAGGAAGAGGGAAAATGATTGGGATGTAGAGAGGGAGAGAGAAGAAAGGGATATGATAAAAATGATACTGAGAGAGAGGATGTGGAAGGGGTAGGAGTGAATACCGATGAAGGCGACATGATACCCCCTGTTACCAAAGAGAGAGAGAGAGAGAGAGAGAGAGAGAGAGAGAGAGAGAGTAGGAATTAGGGAACTGCAAATTGAGTGAGAGTTAACAGTGAAGGAGAGGTAGGAAGGAGGAGAAGGAGGAATGTCTAAGTCTTCCCTCCTCAATTAGAATTCCCTCTTCCCCTCCTTCCCTCTATCCTTCCTTATCTCTATACCATTTCGCCCAATTCTGTATGTATGTATAAAGTCCGTAGCTACTTCATCTCATTTTCCTTATTATTTTCATTCTCCCTTTCTTGGTTTATTTATCATATTTATCAACTATTTATCAACTATTGTCAACTGCACTATTCTTTACCCTTCATTTTTCTCATTTCCTCAGTCCTCTTGTATTTTTATTATTCCTTTCATTTCTCTCTTCCTCCTCTTGTCAGGCTTTGCTTCTTGCTTCTCACCTTTATCCTCCCTCCCTCCCTCCCTACATACCTTGTCCTACACTTGCCTTCCTCCATCTCTCCCTTCCTCCTTAGTTTCCATGCCAGGCCTTTATCACCTCCTTCTCTTGCTCCTCCTCCTGCTTTACCTCCTCTCTCTCTCTCTCTCTCTCTCTCTCTCTCTCTCTCTCTCTCTCTCTCTCTCTCTCTCTCTCTCTCTCTCTCTCTCTCTCTCTCTCTCTCCTACCAGCACCACCATCACCGACCTCTTGACCACTACATAAACCGTAATTAACACACTCCTGCCACCATTACAACCACCACCACAACTGCCAACCAAACAACCAACCACCACTAAACCTGTCACTCCCACAATTACAATTTGCACAACTACAACCATCACCAACACCAACACACCTACAGGATATTAACAGTGCTATAGTCCTAACAACCACCACTAATATTACCACTGTCATAATTATCATCTACAGCTTAGTTATCACCATTATAGTTTCCAGAACCGTCACCAGGAGTCACAGTCATAGCAACCACTAAAATTACTACTACCGGTACTATCACCTATAGACCCACGATACTAAATCTGTCTTCAGTATCACATTCAGTTCCAACATCATCATCATCCTGTATTACGATATTGATAATCCGCCACAAAAATAACTTAACTACAAATCACATGCAGTTACGATAATTATTTCAACCATTTGTGAGAATTTGTACCATAACTTATAAAATTCTACACAACAAAAATTACCATGATGTTTCCAGATAGGGTATGTTTGACCTTCACTTCCACGACGCACATCTCACACACCATTACCATACCCACTACTTTTATTACTCATACCACCATTACTATACACACTGTCACTACTACTACTACTACTACTACTACACTACTATACACGTTGTCACTACTACTACTACTACTACTACTACTACTACTACTACTACTACTACTACTACTACTACTACAAAAAAGATACCTCCACCCTGTGTTTATTACTACTACTACTACTACTACTACTACTACTACTACTACTACTATCATATTGACACTACCATTGCAACCACTACACTCACTCCCAATACTCCACCCACCCCTACTACTATCACCACTACTAAGACAACTACCACTATCATAAATATTATGCACACTACCATTACAACCACTACACTCACTCTTAGTACTCCACCCACCCCTACTACCACCACCACTACTAGCACAACTACCACTATCTCCAGACACCATCAAGAGAGGGTTTACGAGGTGACCAAACCACCACGATTGTAGGAGTGAATGACCTTGCTGGAGTGGGGAGGAAGGAGTAGGAGGAGGAGGGGGAGGGGGACAGGGGGTACAAGGGAGGGAGGTGGGGAGGAAGGAAGGAAGGAAGAGTGAAGAGCTTTGGAACGGTAAAGTAGATGAAAATGAGGGAAGGAGGTGATTGTGGAAGGGGAGGGAAAGGGACGAATGAGAGAGGGATGAGAGGTAGAACAGAAGAAGAAGAGAGTGCATCAGAGAAAGTAGGGAGGAATAGAATGAGAGAGAAGTGGACTGGGAAAGTAAAAAAGGAGGTAAGTAGTGAGGTGGAAGTGAAATGGTAAGATAGAGTAAAGGAATGGTAGTGTAAATTTGTGAGGGATTAGGCTAGGAAAGGGGGAGAGGTGAATGAACGCAACAGATAGGAGGGTAATAAGGAGGAAGAAATACTTAGGGAATCAGGAGTGAGAATGGAGGGAATTGGAGAGAAAGTCGGAGTGAGATAGTGAGATACAGAC
This sequence comes from Petrolisthes cinctipes, assembly GCA_033782935.1. Taxonomy (NCBI): domain Eukaryota; kingdom Metazoa; phylum Arthropoda; class Malacostraca; order Decapoda; family Porcellanidae; genus Petrolisthes; species Petrolisthes cinctipes. The sequence continues at coordinate 5,793 of JAWQEG010002205.1, read as the reverse complement.
AGGAATAAAAGAGGAAGGAGAAAAGTGGGAAGGAGTTTAGAGTAAGAGTAACAAGAAATTTAATATATATGGAGAGAATATAACAGGGAGGAAGAAATGAAATGGAAAATAAAAAAACGAAAACAAGAGAGAGAGAGAGAGAGAGAGAGAGAGAGAGAGAGAGAGAGAGCGAGGACACTACCCTGTTCGACCATGGCTTCAGACCTTTCATTACCCTGTTGTTCTGCTTGATGATGGTAGTAGTAGTAGTAGTACGGTAGTAGTGTAGTAGTAGTAGTAGTAGTAGGACCTTAGTAGTAATAGTGGTGATAGTTATGGTGTTGGTAGTAATGGTGGTTATAGTGCTTGTAGTTGTGATAGAAATTGAACAATACAGATAGCAGCCTAATATAGATAACAATAACAAACAAAAAATAATAATGTAAATAGGAATAGAACAATACAGACAGTAACCAAATATAGATAAAAATTACAAGATGATACTAATAATAATAATAACAACAACTGTAGATAGGAACAGACGAATATAGATAGTAACCTGATATAGATAACAATAAAAAAAAAAAAAAAAAATAGTCACGGGTCAAAGTCCGCAGAGATAAAAGATGTTTGTTTGGAAGAGAAAGGATTCGAGTCCCGAGTCCTTCAAAGGCTTTCAATATATATACGTTTGGCACAGCAGCAAAATTCTTACCGAAATCCTCCCCTTAACGCCAGACCGATCTGTGGGCATTTCTCAAGGGGGTGCAAAATTCTATCGACTCGTATACTGTATATAGGTATCTGAACTCTTGACCAATTCCCTCGTTCGTCTTTCTCTTCCTTCTTGTATTTTCTTTTATTTGTTTATTTATTTATTTATTTATTTATTTATTTACTTAGATTTTTTCCTCCTTTTCCTTCACTTTATCTTTTCTCCCTCCGACACTTTTTTTTTCCTTCCTCTTATTATTATTCTTCCTTCACGTTTTTTCTTTTTCCGTCTCTTCCTCCTCTTCTTCCCTTTCTTCCTTCCTTCTTTCTTCCTTCATTTTTCCCTTCTTTCTTTTTCGTGCCTGCCTGATAATAGGTATCTAAAAAATGTTCCACTTCCCTTTATGTCTTCATTTTCAATCCCTTATCTCATGTTTCTCTTTCATTTCGTTATCCCCTTTCTTTCTCTTCACTCTATCTTTTTTGCCTCACTCCTTATTCTTGTTTCTCTCTCCTCTCATCTTCCTTCCTTATGTCTCCTTGAGCTCCTTTCTCTCCTTATACCTTAAACGAGGCATTGTGAGAGTCATCCAGTAAAAATAGATTAAATACTCCATACTCCCATACCGAGGAGATACCACGGATATGTTGCCAGGCACGTGTTATTGCTCTTCTATGTCATTGAGAGAAGAGTATGACAATAATAAAGGCTCTTACAGTCCTCCTCTCCTGTTCACAGTGGGAGCAAGGAAAAAGAAATCCACCTAAACGGAAGAAAAAGCCCAGACTAGAAAAACTTATTGATAGGAAGGGAAGAAACATTCACTCTGCCACTAAGTTAGGACTAACAGAACTTTGTGTAGCTGAGACTTAAATTGCTTTATCGAGAATCTGTCACCTAGTCTACCTCTACTGGCAGCCGACTTTAGATATTGTAGAGTTTGTATGTAAAGAAGTTACTGAATTTATCATGGAGGAAAAGTTTCAGGTTACACTTTCACTCGTGTTCCTCTTTGTGTTGATGTTTATTTTCATCATACGCCTGTTGTTAGTGGTTCCATATCCACGAAAAATTTTAAAAACCTCCGTTCCTGATCTCCTTGTCAATACTTCTCTGACGAAATGAGAGTTCCATTGCCCTCCATGTCAGGTGTCCCATGTGTTTGTCTGGTGGTTGGGATCAGGTTGTTTGGTCACGTTTAATATCATTCAGGCATCTCTGTAAGTATTGGGTTTGGTTAGATGATCAGAACAATCAGCTTATCCCAGAAACATTGTATAGAACACCGTCTCCTTATATCTGCACATAATATATTGTCCTTTTTACGTAACCAGGTATTGTTTGTGATTTTTATTCTATTTCAGTGCACAGTTAGCTGATACACTTCCTGTTTAGTCTGATGATTGCACTTCTTAACAGAGAGTATAACTACCATTTAGAGTTTAAAAATGCACATCACTTACAGTATATATCACTTGTCCGGTCAGATCAGACGTCCTTACTTAAATCATCTATTTTTTTTTTTTTTTTTTTTTTTTTTTTTTAAGTGAGGAACCATTAACTCTTTGGCGTTGTGTCTTTCATAGATTTTGCAGTTCGGCTGACAACTACAGTAATACCTATCACATATTTCAACTGATGTCATACTGGATGTTTCCCAAGTGAGAGAGAGAGAGAGAGAGGAGAGAGAAGAGAGAGAGAGAAGAGAGAGAAGAGAGAGAGAGAGAGAGAGAGAGAGAGAGAGAGAGGAGAGGGAGTGGGAGAGAGAGAGAGAAGGAGGTAGGATGGTGTATTAATTACTCCACCAGGTCTTGGGCTTTTTACCTTAGTTAATTAAGTACCATACCCCATTCCACACTTCCCTGCCTCTCTCTCTCTTTCTCTCTCCCTTCTTGCACTCCCTTACTTCCTTGTTATTCACCTTTCCCCTTCTTGTTCTTCCTCACCCCCTCTCCCCTCCGTCCAAATTGCTTTCCTTTCTTCTATCCCTTATTAATTTCCCTCTCCACCCCTCCCCTTCCTTGTGTCTCAATCCCTTCTGTTTATTTCACCCTCCCTTTCCTCATTACATTATAACTCCCCCTCATCCCCTTCCTTCCCCCTTTCCCACACTTTCCTCATTATTTTACTTCTCTCATCCTTTCCTTCCACCTTTCCCAACACTTACTCCCTTTCTCCTAACATCACTTCCTTCCCCCTTTCCCACAATTTCCTCATTACTTTACTTCCCTCATCCTTTTCCTTCCCCCTTTTTCCACATTTACTCCCTTTCTCCTACCTTTACTTCCTTCCCCTGTTTCTTACTCTTTCCTGACCCCTTCCACATTCTCATTTCTTGACTCTCGCCTTTCCACGTACTGTACATTCTCGCCTCTCGCAATATGGTTCATTCCTCTCGTTTCTTCCTCCTTGATTTCCCTCCATCACTTTCTACCTTTTTTTTTTCTGTCTTCCCTCTCTCACTTCCTTTATTACCTGTCCTCACTTTCATCACTCATTCCTTTGAGCTGTCCCTATCCTTCTACTCCCCTCACATACATTTCCTCTCCAGGTCCTGCCCTAGTGCTTCCCCCCTTCCCTTTCCCCTCATCTGCCATCCTTCCCCATCCTTTCCCCTCATCTACCCTCACGTCCTTTGTTTCTGCTTTACCTTCCCCTCTTCTCCCATAATCTACCTTTTTCCTCCCTTCCCTTCCCTCTTTGCATCTGCCCTGACCCTAACCCTCCCCTGACGTCCCCCTCCCCTCTTCTCCCCCTTCTCTCTCGTCCCCTCACCTCTTCTCCCCTTCTCTCCCGTCCCCTCACCTCTTCTCCCCTTCTCTCCCGTCCCCTCACCTCTTCTTCCCTTCTCTTCCCTCCCCTTCCCTCCCTTCCCTTCGCCTGTTCACCCCCTCCCCTTCCCCCTCCACATTACAGAAACACAAGGTGAAATATTGAAGTGATTTTGCTACCCCTCTCTCTTCTCCCCCTCTCCCTTCTCTCCTCTCTCCCTTCATTCCTCCCATCTCCCCCCTTTTCCTCCTCTCACTCTCTCCCATCCTTCCTTCATTCCTCCCCCATTCCCTTCTCTCCATTGAATAACTTCTTTCTCTTTTTTCCCTTTTATTCCATTACTTTTTCCCTTCCTTTCCATTGCCTCTCCTCCCCACGGGTTCTCCTCTTCTTTCCTTCTCCCTTGTTATCCTTTCCTACGTTATCAATCACTCCCTATATTTTTATTACTTTATCATTACTCACCATATTTTATCTTTATTTTTCCCTCTTTCTATATAAATTTATTCCCCATATTGTGTGAGATCTCCTCCATTCCATTTCCTTTATCATATCTACCCATTCTTGTTCTTATCCTCTTTTCTACTGCATCTATTATTTTCTTCTATCCCATCCACCACTCATTTATTTTTTCTTCTTCTCTGTATACATTCTCCTACCTAATTTACTCCACTTTCCTTTTCATTTCCCTTTCCTTTTCATTCCTCCTCTTTCTCAATTTCCAGCATTATTCACCCCTGCTCTTTCCACTCTCTTTTTCCCCAACCTCCTCCTCCCTTCATTCACCCTCCCTTCACCTCTCTCTTCACGCCTCCTCCTCCTCCTCCCTCCACCCTCCCCTTCCCTCTCCTTTTTTTTCTTCACTTTCTTTTTTATCTCAGGAAGTTTTTCGGATTTTCTCCTGCCCCTCACTCTCCCTCCAGCCACTACACCTCCCTCCCACTCTCCCTCCAGCCTCTACTTCCCTCCCACTCTCCCTCTACCTCCCTCCCACTCTCCCTCCAGCCTCTACTTCCCTCAAACTCTCCCTCTACCTCCCTCCCACTCTCCCTCCAGCCTCTACTTCCCTCCCACTCTCCCTCTACCTCCCCTCCCACTCTCCCTCCAGCCCTTTACCTACCTCCTCCCTCCCTTTCACTCTCCCTCCATCCTCTACCTCCCCTCCCTTCCTTCCTTCCTTCCTTCCTTTCAGAATCACTCTCCCCATGACCCCTCCTTTCCTACCACCTTTCTCTTTCAGTTTTCCCTCTCCTTTCAGCTAACCTATTCGCCTTCTGTACTTGATATTTACCCAAGATATCTTTTGCAGTCACGATCCTTTATAAGTATCCAGGTCTACCTCAAAATATAGCCTGATGGAGTATTAGATTTATTTCATTAATGTGAGCTCCAGTAAATATGAGGACAGGATAAGGGTCGTAAGTGGTTCACTAGATTGTCAGATGATTCCAAACCTCAACACAACCTGGTTACATTATTATTATTATTATTATTATTATGGTTCGTGACTGTACTTGACGTTATATTTGAGCTTAAGGGGGTGATAGGCACACTTTTGGTATATTGGAGCTCTTTCATTTCTCCAAAGTATGCCAGTAAACAGGACCAGAGTAGCAAAAATAATGGTGGGTCTGTTGCTTGAAATAGTTTGGAGGATTCAGTTTTCCAGATTTATCAACGCTGGATACTATTTTCCTTAATCAAGTCGCTATCAAGTATATTAATATTTTTCAGGGAAATTGTTATTACCTCCCAACGTAAAGAAGAAAAAGATAATTATTGTTTTGATGTCACTGTTGGCTTGACTGTTTTATGCTTATATGCTCGTATGTATGTATGTACGGTGTGTGTTTTATATAGCCTAAGTGATCAAATAGGAAAAAATATCGTCCCAAAGCACACCAAATTTTCACTCTAAATTAATTCTAGTTGTAATCGGTTGAACGGCACACGAAAATGTTGATAAATGTTTAATTTTAACAACATTTCATTGGTCTCTTTAAGGGACACTGTGTTATGGTCTGAAAACTGGTGGTAAATGAGCCCTTCAAATATTGCCACGAAACACCACCTATAGGGAAGGAGCGTGTTTGGTGGGATAGTCAGGAGGAATCAGAAGCCTCCAATTCTCATACACGATTACAGGGTAGTTAAGGGGAGTCTCGAGTTGTGAGTGAAATGGAAGGCTACAATACTATTCCTTCAAACAATGCCAGGAAATAATATAAAGGACAAGTGCTTCAATATACGAGTATGGGGATCTGTTTTGTTGTTTAGAAGTAGAAGCAGCCAAACTCTTTTTATCCAACACCAAAAGTCTTTAAAGG